>JAKTWI010000639.1:0-12379 GCA_030561065.1 Sporopachydermia cereana | reverse complement strand
GCTGCCGTTCTCCAGTCAGCATGGGACTGGCGGGCCAGATTCATAGCCCAGAAATCATCCAGAGCAATGAAAACTCCATTGACGGATATGGTGGGTGCGTCTACTGCAAACTGGTTGCACCACTTCACACATGACTCCAGTAGCTGTTTGCCTTTCCCTTTGCTGAACTGCTCAAAAGTAGGGGCATCGGAGACCTTACCGAACCTCTCAAATCTCTCCTCATCCTTGGGAATATCCAACTGGGTGTGAGCTGTCAAATATGCAATGCCGGCTCTTTTACTGTAGCAGTAGCAAAGATAGTACCATTTCAGCACTTTCTGAGCTCGCTCAGAGTTGTCTGCAAGATCCTGTGAAGTCAAATACGGCATTATTCCTATCTCGGCTGGAACTTGGCTCTGGAAAAGCATCTTCATGGACTCGGAAACCACTGCCGACTGTTCTATATCTGCCAGATCCACCACAAATAGATAAGAGAACAGTTTCTCCCTTATCTGTGGCAATAGGCCATCACTCTCCTCAAGCAGCAGCGAACGGTCTTCGGACCATGATTGATAGACAGGGTCTTTTTCAATGTCGTTCAACCATACAGCACTGTTTCTGAAGGGAGATCTGTAGATATTGTAGCGGGGCTTGATTGAGCCGCTGGAGGCGAATACTTTTGATACCCTTGGATCCTGCAGTAGTTCTTTTGACTGTTGGATACTGAGTCCTGTTTCTGTCAGCTGGTCAATGACATGTCTTTCCTTATTCAAATGTTTGAGCAGTGAGAACACGTCGTCCTTGCCTTTGTCCAGTGGGAAGCCATTAATCATAACTCCATTCTCTGGGAGGATTCCTGCTGTTTTGTTTTGCAGATATTTGGATGCGGTTTCGACTGCACTATCTATTGGAGCTTGCCTCAATTGTTGCAGAAGCAAAGGAAAGTCCTGGGAAACTTCAATGAGTCTCTCAAATTGCGCCAAATCCGAACCTTGACTCTTGATGTAGCTTGCTGCTTTCAATTCAATATCAGCAAGTGAAGCCGAAGAGTTCCCTGCGTCATAAGCAGATACGTCCAGCTTGACATTGGCCGTCATATCCTCGTCGTCAATAACTAGGTAATCTGTTCTTTTGAGAGACAGTTCCACGCCATATCCTTTGAGGCTGTCGTGTTTTCCATGTGATTCTGAGTCGGGTGCATATCTAACGGCAAACCTCAGCTTCCCGTCATCGGCAAATGTCTTCAAGTATGTCAGAAACATAGAAAACTGAGGTGTTTTCGGATCCGCCGTATACAAAATGGCCAGTGGGGTATTGCCTACGTGGCCATAGACACGATCCAAGTCAGTCAACTGTTCGCCTTTCGCTGAATGGTCCGGGTCAATCTGAAGAGCGAACAGATCATCAGGGGTACAGTATACTCTGTTTTGAAGAACAACAAAACTGCCAGAATTCCAATCAGCCAGGCTTGCAAGGCCACGAGGAGAAGACGTGAGACATTGGGATATCAGGTCAGCACTCTCCTTCTCAGTTTTAGTTCTGTAGTACTGAAAGTGTGCCTGGACCCTGGGGCTGTAACTCTGCAGTTGTATCGTGTAGTTTAGAAATCCAAGATCCTGTTGAGATCGCACATCGTCTGTACTGTAGAGTCTGGCAATGGTCTTGCGGTACAGATCCTCATCTGAAACTATTTCAGAGTCAGCAGAGAGCGCCTCCGCTTCGTCTGATTCCTCGGTACTTCCATCATCGTCACCCCATCCCTCGGAACCCAGTTCGTGACTGGCAAACAACTCAAACAGGACTGGAAAATATGACTCTCCATTGCTTCCCGCCGCAGCCTCTCTGTTGGGGAGTCCGTTAGTGTCTCTCACTGCAGCTTTTTTTTTTTCATCTTGCCTTCACAAAGCTCCAGAGACCCAAAAATGATCACACATACAGCAATTGGAACACGAAAGGTGTGTTTTCCCAGCTCGATTCAAGCCCAATTGCAAGATCAGGACTGCCTTCTGCCGAACTCACAGCCTGCATGAGAGACGACAAACCAGTTAGATGACTTAAAAACAAAAAACATCATTTTCTTCATCAGCATCATTATAATTGCCAAATGCTTTCTCGACCACTCGCTTCCACCAACTTTCAAATCATCAAAGCGCCATCTCACATACAAATGTCCATAGTGTGAAAACGGCTGCTAGCCATACCAGCCAGCTGTACGGCAAACCCACAAAACAGCCGTCAATCCTTCTCACCATTTGTGAGCTTTCAATGAAGGAATAACCGACAGATTGATGACAGACAGATCATTCATCATTTTGTTGAGTAGGACAGACATTTCTGTGATATATTATGCCATTGTTATTAAGTGTCCTATCATGTTGATGAGCGCTTAACCTGAAAAGTGATGTATGCTGGGAGGAGACGTGAAGTTCTCAAGGGTTTTCTGTATCACGTCATAGTGAAATATGTCTGTTCGCCCACGGTGAGTGTATGGATTGTGGTGATGGCATGTGATGGCTATTGAAACTGGGGAAAAGCAGATAAGGTGGTAGTGAAAGTTTACAATTACCTAATGACTGATGACTGACCTTCTGAGCTCGTTCTCCTGATGGTTTTTTTTTCTTATACTCCCCACCTCTTATGAATCCTGTCCTTTTACGTACCTGAACGTGTACGTGTCGTGTACTCTGGGCATACAGCAACTGCGTAGATGCGGAGACTTTACATGTTATTCTGGAAAAGTTTATTGCATTCGGTTAAGGAAACACGGCTGTGAAGTTTAATCGGGCTACTTCCCAGCAAGGAATAAAACCTAGATTTAGTTGACCGAAACAGGAACTTGAAATTACACTGTATGGTTGGACCACCTCGCTCGAGGAATCCTTGGCCAAAACTAATAGGGGGTGTTCTCCAATTTGTGCAATTACTCAACGGGCAAGAAGCTAGCTGTGAGATTGAGAAATAGAAGAGCAGCAATTATATCAAAGTCTGAAATGCTGTCACTTTTGACTATACTTGGCTACTCCAACCTATCTTGAGCTGCTGGAAGTCACATTCATAGGACAGCCTTTCAGTGTCTTAAAAAATATTAAGGTTGGGGCTGGTGTTTCATGATACACTTACTGCTACTGTTTTGGGACATCCATAGATTTGAGTTGAACGTTAAATCTGAGGCCAGAGCTTGCATCATAGCCGGCTTCTAATGTTGTGCTACTGCTATTGCTGCGGATCGTCGATTGACCAGATTTCAATGTATGTAATGAGTTGCAGTAAATTCAAGCCAGCGAAGACTTACAGATGAAACACTGGAGCTGCAATCTTGATCGAGTCTCCTTTCAGTATCAGCACGAAACAGCACTGACCGTGGCTTTGTATGCTGTGTCCAATTAAAGGCCGGCCGGCTTGCTCTGAAGGTTTTCAGAGATTGCACTTTCACATGCTGATCCATGCAGTTGCTAATAGCACTATCTACAAAAATTCAAAACATCCGGACCTATTCTTCTCTCCATATACTTCTGAACAGAGAAAACTTACCGAAGGCATTTGCGAGGAGTGTCTCTGAGACGCTGAGTAAGTGATCCCCGGGTACTAAAAAATGCTGCTTAGATTCCTTTTCTTTGCTATTAACTACAAGAATACTCACAGCCAAATAGCTGGATGTGTTCTATCTTTAGTAACTCCGTCAGGTTGCCAAGTGCTTTCATCTCGTTCCCCGACAGTAGAGTATGTGAGACTTTCTGAAAACACGCTCTCGGCTCGTCTAAGGTTTCAGATTCAAACCTTACGCTCAAAACGGGAACTTTTATCTTCTTTCTCTCAAAGCTTAAGATAGCGACCGAACCTAAATTCACAACGATCTTCAAACGGAGACACCAGGAATGTATGAGTTAGCTGATCTGATCCAACTCTTCGAAGTCCAACCAAATTCATTGAGAAGAAAGATTGAGGTTCTGTTTGAGAAAATTGTATCAGATTGTATGGCGCAAGTAGCAGATGTGAATCAGATTCACAAGAGATGTGGATATTTAGGGATGTCAAATATAAGCCATGAGATGATAGAAGGGTTTTGGAGCTTCCCTCAAAACTCTGGGCTGATCCTTTAGATCAAGAATGAACTAGGTTATCATATCCCGAAGCAATCTGGCGCATTGGTGATAGCATAAATGCTATGTCGTAGTGTTTATAGTGGGCACTGAGTAACAAAAGGTTTTTGATCTGACAGGGAGTTTTGCTAGCAGTTGTTCAGTTGTTCCTTTGGCAAATTGTGTACCTACAGTTGTACTTTTTATTCAGTCAGGCGGGTCTACCCAACATTTTAATACAATAGAAGATCTTCCAGACGTTGTTCAAGTATCCCGGTTGAAGCCTGATTTCTGCGATTAGCTCTTTCCTGCGAAAATAGTTGTGTTCGGTCTCAATAGGTGTTTGGAAAAAAATCTGCAACTAAGAAGAATCCTCTTTCTCAAGCTTGTCTCCACCAATTAGTTTAAGAGGCTCCTCGAATTGTCCCAAATATACAACAGGAAGTTGTCTCGAAAATCACCTGCTTTTCAAAACAATTGTCGAGTGGCAAACTGTAGGCAGGCTCGAATGTAATGCCCTACCATCATTGGGTACTGTATGAATATCCGTTGGTGTTTCATTCTACTGTTTCTAGCAGCTGATGATTATATTCCTTCTTCCTGCAACTGTTCTGACCGATGTCTTCATATCTTGGCCCTTGTAAGCCGCTGTATGCTCCACTCTGTTTCAGAACCCCGAAGCCTTGAAACCTTATTGATGTGCGTAGTTGGTACTGAATTTGTAGATAAGCTCCAATCTACTATTTTACTACTCTATTTGTTGGAAGCTCAGAAGATGAAGAGGATTAACACTGTCAGAAAATACAGACTGAACTCAGCTTAACATTCTGTATGACGGGCAGGTTTAGAGCAGGGAGTTTCTGCACTGCCAAAAATTAGCCATTTACTGAAACCAAATGCATCCGGGCAGATCAGAATTTTCAAAATAAGTAGGATTATTCATCTATCTCAAACTCATGTCTGGGCAGAATGTTTGTATATACCCATTATGTCTATAATGACTGCTAGCCCATTTTGTGTGATGGGCTTCCGTTCGATTCTTTGGTCTTTCTTTCCTCACTACGTTGCTACTCTGACTACAATCTTTCTATCAACTTGATCTACCGTCAGTAATACCTCAATACGTCATTCGAACCTAATAACATGCAGCGTTCCCAAAATCAAGGAGAAGGATAAGCTGAGAAGTTTGATTTTAGGTAAAGATGCTTAGATTCTCCCTTTTGTCTATGTTTGTAGCTCTGTGTGAAGGGTGCTAAGGTCCTGATTCAGATTGACTGACTGGCTTGTCAGAATTATACAGGTCCCGTCTATGTCTGATGTCATTTGACTCGTGTTCATTTTTTTACGCTGCAACCTAAACTGGCATCTGCCACTAAGTATTAGTGTACTTAGTTCAAGGGATCAGCGATCTACGACGAGATTGACGACTTCCTTAGGGGCATAGTCATTTTTCACCGTTTGTTCTTGAACCTTTACCAAACCGAATGACAGACTACACTATAATCACTGTTCCATCGCCAAGTTGCCCGAATCATGTAACTGTATTAAACATACTTTGAGTTGAGTTGTCATTTTCTTGGTTATGGTCATCATCATTTTCTTTGTTTTTGGTATCATCTTTTCTGTTTCTTTGTGAATGTGACTGTGATTTCAAGCTTAAAAAGTAGGGGGAAGCTTCAGAGACCCTCACATGAATGATGTGGTGCTTTTCGCTTCTCTTGAGTTGTGCCTGATAGGGGATTGTAGGGGATTGTAAGTCTCTTCCACCCTCTACGCTCTGATAAGAGCCGTGAATCCAAAATACACGTATACAACTATGGGCAGATTCCTCGTAGTTGATTGGTTACAGTCAGGGGTCTAATGAGTGTTGCAATAAGTGCGTAGAAAGCACATTTAAGCTCCAGGCATTTGAGGGACGTATTCTTTGGTTTACAGTACCCTGTCTAGGGCTAGTCTCCCCAGATTTCCCCACAAAAGTCTCATACTCCTGACTTTCAACAATCAAATAAGATATTATTTTCACCCGCATAATAGAGACCTGATTCAGATCTAACATGAGCTTCAAAATCAATAGGCCAGATTTTAGGCACTCCTCAAAGGTTTCCTTCTGCTGCTTTAAATCAAGATCAAATCACTTATTATTACTTTAGAGACCAAAACACTTCACCAGCTTCTTGCAGATCAGCTACTGCTCTGAAGCAGAGATTGAGATTCGCTTTCAAACTTGCCAACTCCACTAGAGCAAATTCCAGCAGTACAGCAATATCATCAAAACCATAATCCCGAAGCCCCGATATGCCTCCGTTCTAAGCCCCAAGTAAACATGTTGTTTGATTTTGAAATAATAGAAGCTTCCAAAAAACTCAAAGAACTCATTGAAAAGCTCTCCATCTCTTTCATTGTCGTGCCGGAGATCGCTCATAATCGCTCATGCTGAGGTCAAGGTGCCTTAAAGTGGAAACTCAAATATTATCTACTGAAAATCTCTGTGTTCCATTCCGCTTTTGGGCAAGCTTTGGTCTCGAAACGGAATAAAATTGTTTTCAGGGTTACGTTTGGCGAATGTAGTTTCCCATTTGAGTTTCCCTCTGAGTATGAGAAGAAGAGGCTTTAGCTGTTTGCCTGTTGGGATGCAGATGGTTTAGAGGTCCATTAGAGGGGTTATTTTGGGGTTAAGGGGTTAAGTACTTGAAGCTACAGACTTTGAGGCAGTGGCATTCCTATCTGTAAGGGAGCTCTCAAACGAAACAGGGTGGTGGTACTTTGGCTGCATTGCATGTTTCACAGAGTTGAGTGCTTAGACTCAACTGTAATATTTTAGCTTACCACATTTGGCAGTTTCAGGACACTCAATAACCTTATCTTAACTCCGACTGAACCCTTATGCCCAACATTTTGGGGCTCAGTGTGCTGGAGATGTGTATACGAACCTTTGATACAATATTTTCATCATCTCATTAGCCCATTTTAATCCTAGGTAAGCACATTCACTGATACACCTTGCTGACTAGCGCACTTTGTATGTTCCGTTGAAGTCTTATCTTTCTATAGCGAGCTTCTAGAATGCGCTTGGACGTATGGAAACCTCCCAATCTGGATACATGCAGCAAACTGGAACTTTATTTATTCTCATACTTATTGGCTGGCTTTGATCGCAATGTTTGTATCTTGCATTCGTTTCCAAGCACACCCAATAATGGTTCACTTTCGGCAGAAACTAAGACCTCTTTAGCTTCACTAGTTGCCCACTTAATGGACAGAGAAGCTTACTTAAATTGGCCGAGAGCTTCTCTGCATGAACAGGCGTGATCGCCGAAGCGGCTGTACCTGACTAATTTTGATCTCATTCACCGAATCTCTTTGTTTTGATTCCCGGTCTACTGAAGACGGCCTTTCACAAACTAATACACAGGTTTCAACTGTTGTTCCTTTCTCTCATCAGCCTAGTGTCCCGATTAAAATATGCCTCGTTCTCGGTTGCCCAACTTCATTCTGTAACTATGTAGCCTCAGTAAAGACAGTTGTAAGCATTCATATTCTGTTTGAACAGAGCAACTGGAGATCAGGTCTTTGCTTCAAATACACCAATAGTCTGGCTCCTAGTCAATAGAGCACTTGGTTTCCATGTTTGCCGTAGAAGGCGTGTCGCCAGTAAACCTAATGCCGTTTCTTTCGTCAATGTGTTTCAGCTGTGACATTCCGAGAGACCCCGGATCTCTCTCTTTCCTCGGAAACCATACATAATCCAACTCCACACAAGGAAATCGGGGAAGCAATACGAGGTTTTACGAGTAGCCCTATATATAGAGCAAAAGCTTTTTTTGCTGCTGACTTTGTAGAGTTCTTTATGTCCCATTGAATGTTTCCGTATCCCCAATAACGGCATGAAGCCAAATCAACACAGTCAGTACTCTATCTTGAGAAGTTCTCTCTCGAGATTTCGAGTTTCTGATTACCAAGACACATCGACAAAGAGACTCCATCTGTCTTCCCTAATCTTCTTTTCTTTTCTCCATGTCTCCTGCAAGCATCCGATATTCTCATGGGAAAAGAACCTGCTAAAACACAATCTGCACTGAATGTGCTCTCTACTCCATCTTCTTGTCTCTCCGGGCGCTCCTTAAGGACGTCGGTAATAGAGAGTGAATAGTCGTTCATACTCTCAGCAAAATAGTAGTGTGATAATGTGAGGATTTCGTTTTGCTTAACGTTTGCATAACTGTAAACCTTACTATACATGTAAGCAACATTCTGCGCTAAGATAAAACCTTGTGCTGTGGGGGGCTCTTGCACAACGTATTCGGCTTCTTCAGAGCTAGTCCAAACCTTATCCCAGATCCAGATCCAAGATCCAAGCCTCGTTCACGATTAAGGTTAACGTTGTGTCGCTCAACTGGATTCCTGCCGGGTTAAGATCGGATTTAGGTTCTCTCACTGCCTCCGCTGGCATAACGTTTCAAACCCAATTCCGGAGGGCCCGGGCTAATTTTGCAGTCTCTCCGAGCTCCAGAGCCCAAAGCCTATTCTTGAGATCCGCAACTGTACTGAGTTTCTTCCCTCCACCGGCCTTTGTTTCTCTCCGCAATCGGTTATAGCTTCAGCCCTGTTACACTTGCTGAATGCGTCTACACCATAAGTTACAACTCTACTGTTGACAGTGCTGGCCAGCTTGTCCCCCATACAAACGGCAATATTGCTTCTGTAGAAGGAAACAAGCAAGAGAATCACCCTGGTGCCCCTTTGGTGTGCGAGTTTTGTTGTTCCAGACCGTCTGGCCGTTGAATCGCTGGTTCATGTTTCCAGCGGTGTGAGCTCAGCTGCTTGGAAGGCCATTGATGTTCTCGTGGCTGTACCTTCTCTCCCTGAGCGAAATCCCCAGGTGTTCTTGGCAATAAACAAGGCGACATTTTGATATACAGGCCGAAGCAGGCATTTTGTGAGTGAGACGGAGGACTGGTATTTGCCTTTGGTTCGCTTCTTTTTCTTTACCGTGTCTGCCATTTCTGCTTCCTCATTCGCAGTTCTGAGGGTTTGGCAACCGGTTTTATCATCATTGACTTGAAAACTATTGCTTCTTTAGAAACATTCTCTCCTCTTTACTACCTCTTTCTCCTCCTTACTACCTCTTTTATTTTTCACTACTATGTCGCATTCACGGCCCAATGACCCCGCAGACTCGAAACTCAATGTCAGGTATGTCACTCAGAAAGACTCAGAAGGTAATATTTCATAGTCACCCAGCTTCAGTCCCTCCCCTACTAACGCAACAATCACCAGACTGCTTTCCATTTCTCAGTTGACGACTCCTCTGCATTCCTCCGTCCCTGAAAACCCACTCCCCAAAACACACAAACTGAGCCACATTGTCGGCGAAACAACTGAAAGCGTTTACGACAAGTCCGGGCAGTACATCCGCTCCTCCGCTTCCACTGCGCCTCCTCCAAATCGCACAGCAGAAACATCACATGACAGCCTTTCCGGTACCGGAGCTCCCGGAGTTCACCTGCAGCCGGTACCGGAATCTCAGCTGCCGGAAAATGCCCAAAAGGTAGACGAGATGCTGCGGTATCTTTCCTCAGTGCTCACCTCCTATCGCCACACCCCTCATCTCACCATATCTGCATCAGCATCAACAGATCTCTCAGTAAGCCCCTCCTCCCAGGTGACTCCGGAAACACTGGCAAAGTCAGTGGAGTGCTGTCATCAGGTACTGGGCTTTTTCCAGCAATGGCAGCAGGACACTGTCAAACACTCACCGTCTTCCGCATCTTCCGCATCTTCCGCATCTCACATTGGCCCCGCATCTCTCCGCCAAAGTATCAATCCCCATCTCCGGTATTCAGAGCCAGCAGGCAATTCGGAAACCCCTCCACTACTATGTCAAATGCCGATCCCCCCTCCGCCCCCGCCTCCCCTGGCCTCAAATGCATACGTGGCAGTTCCACAACTCCAGCAGATATCAACTCCGTCCATCCATTATCCCTTGTCGGCTGCTATGCCGCAAGCCGGGCCTGCATATCCCAGTCTCCCGGCTGCCGGCAGACACAATTCTCTATCATACAGTGCCCCGCAGCTGTCCCCGCCACAGTTCCCTCGGCACGGGTACCCGCAGCCGGTCCAATCGGGGAACATCGCCACATTAGCCACATCAGCCACCATTCAGCCACCGGCTTTACCTCATTCGGAGCCCAATCGGCATCCCGCCCTGCCGCCCAGCCGGCCTGTGGCCCCCGCCAGCTCTGACGACTCCCCACACTCTGCTGCAACAGCTGCTTCAGCAGTCGATAAGGACGACGCCTCAGCAAACCCTTCCAAAGCAGCCTTCAACCACAACATCGTGCTTCTCACTACCCCGCTGGCGAAAAAGACCCGCAAGACGGATTCGGGAACGGGGAAGCCGCTGGTGTGCCAGAGATGCGGCATCAAAGACACTCCGGAATGGCGCCGGGGTCCCAATGGGGCCCGGACGCTTTGCAATGCCTGTGGGCTTTTCCATGCCAAGCTGGTGAAGAAGAACGGGAGACAGGCGGCCAATCTGTTTTTGAGCCATGAGACGCAGCTTTCGAAGGAGCCTGGGGTCCGTCGGATCAGCGGTAATATTGTGACGGAGTCGATCACTAGAGCTGATGATGCAGACAAATAGAAGAGTTGCATGGATATTTGATTACAGCATGAGATTGCATTATAGGAGTTTGTATTTTTGATTGAGTTGGTCTTTGGGTGTGTATTGGGTATGCAGGGGGATTATGTAGACGCTGGGGAATGAGTGGGAGAAGTATGTAGGCGCTGGGCATGACAGGGTATGACAGGGTATGACAGGGTATGAGAGTGGACGATGGGTTTCCCATGTTGTTCAGCTATACTGTGATGTCTTGTGGAGTATATTCAACGGTTGTTTACAGATTCTGCGGGTTTTGGAATGTTGGGGTAGATGGAAAAGTTTAGCATCTCGATCAGTGATTCCGTATGATAGGTTATACTGATCATGAGCACTCAGGTGATGGGAGTTAACGACGAAAAAATGCTGGCTCTTTTCCTCCTAGCATCTAAGACCTTAAACGATCTACTGTATTATGCCAATCCCCTCATATCAGTCAGTTCCGAAGGACGCGAAGTTGGTAGCAATCACCCTGAAACCAGAAAAGTATAACTCAGAGTTGCCATACGCCCCGCAAAAGCTTTTTATCATTAAACCCACAATGCATTCCATTCTAAACAGCCAACAGTATTTACTCCTCCTCGACCTCAGCTGCAGCCGCAGCCGCAGCCGCAGCCTTTTGCTTTTCCAGTTCCTTGATACGTCTCTTGAAGTCCAGATATTGGCATTCCTCGTAGTCGTGTCGTTCCTGCTGGCAATTCCATGGCAGATAGAAACCTTCCAGGCGGCATTTGTTCAGAGGAACCAATAGCCGCGCACATCGGTCTCTGTATGCCAGGGGAATCTGATGGTCTTTCATTTCCTGCTCAGTTACTATAGGCAGTTTGTTAGTATCGCTGCTCACGTGTGTTGGAATGACTATACTCTCAGTGTCTGCAAAAGCATGAAGTATTTCTTTCAAGTGTAATGATAATTGTACTGCAAGCCGTTCTCAGAGACTTCAGTACCTGGAACAACCCAATGTTGTCCTCCCCACATTCGTCTCTCTGATTGTTGATAGCTTCATTGTCTGTCCATGTGATAACAGCGTTTTCCGCATCCACCTCCTCTGATCTTCAATATCAGAGATTGACCTTGAGAATACATGCTTGTGGGGCCATCTACTTCTCAATTCTTTCCTGGGTGTTTCGACCACCTTTAAGCCACCTGTACCCAGTTCTTCACTCCATATTCATTCCCTCAAGCTGCACACTGACACGTGTTGAGTCACGTAGTAAACTTACGCAGTTCGGGGAGTTTGTCGACGGCCATCTTTGAACTTGTGTTATTGCAGTTCGATAAGCACTTCAGTCACCGGCTATCACTGACAATCAGCTGTTAAACCAATACCCAATCCTTCTCTGTCCTCCGATTCTCAGCCAGTCCAAACAAAGCCCAACAAAGAATCCCAGGTTATCGCCAAAAATGCATGCAGAATAGTTGATTTGCAGCAAAGTTCCAATAGTAACAGCTGGAAGATCAACTCGACACTCAACACCCTTTTTGAGGTATCGCTATCTCATCGTTATGTCACCTGCACTTTCATGTCGTGCCTTATAGTAATCGGAAAACAGACAATACTATTGGATTGTCGATAGCTGCATAACTGAGAGGGATGTGCACGGATGTAGCGTATGCGGACGGATGTGAGTATATGTATACATTGCATTATGTGCATGAACAT
>JAKTWI010000638.1:0-12445 GCA_030561065.1 Sporopachydermia cereana | reverse complement strand
TTTCCCTTTCCATTTCCATTTCCACTTGCATTTCCTATTCCAGATCCCAAACCAACTCTTTCTCCAATTCCTTCATCTCCAAAACGTTCCTCTAATATCCCTTAATTCCTTGACTAATTTGCCTTTGGCTGAGACTTCTGTTTTTCCGAGATCCATTAGAGAATCCGTTAGACTCGGGCCACCAACAACCTTCGGATATCCGAGTTGAATCATCCAAATTGGGCCACTGAAGTTCGGCTATCGGGATAAATTGCTGTGTCATGAGAATTCCAGTCCCTAAGTATCGGGAACTTTCGGAAGGTCTCGAAGCTTTCCCTTTTCGAGATATCCACAGCAACGTGCCTTCAGCTGAGCCCGAAACAGTTGCCACTTCGGCTCTCACTTCGGCATCCTCGGCATCCCCGGCATTCTCGGCTTTGATTCGGCATTTCAGGAATCCACCAATTGAGTCACTTCAGATCTCACCTCGGGAGTTACCTGAACCGCTACCTCGGCTTCTTCGGCATCTGCAGCGTAAGTTCGGCATTTCTGCCAATCTGGGCAGTCTAAGCATCCACCGTTTCCTCTTTGGGTATCATCTCCGGTCAATCACAGCAGCCTCGGCTCGGTTCGGCTCGGCTTCCTTCCGTTTTGGGTTTGTGGCCTCCTTCACTCCCTCTTCACTCCTTCCGTCCTTTCCTCTTTCAAACCTTTTCAAACAGGAGGAATGGCCCCTCAAAATCATCCCCCGGCACACAATCGCCCTCTCCGCTTCCGCTTCCGCTTCCGCTCCACAAATACCCCGTCGCCAGCACGCGCCGACCGGCAACTGCCGCGCCGGGGATTGTGCCGTCGCGGATGCGGCTCGGCAAAGAGCGGAGATACTTCTCGTACGGAAGCAGGCGGAACTCGGCTTCTTCGTACACGTCAAAGAAGAAATTTGACATGTAGCCAGTGGGGAAGTAAAAAGCGTCAAACACCTGCAGCAGAAGTTCCGATCCGGGCGGGGCAGGCGGGGTGCGGGGATTGGTCTTTTTGTGTTCCACTTCCGCTTCCGCTTCCGTCTCCGCTTCCGCTTCCGCTTCCGCCGCCTCTTCCGCTTGTTGCAGTTGCTTTGCCAGGTACGCGAGATGAGTCTCCAAGTCGCGCCGCTCACGTGCCAGTGCCGCTTCCGCCCGGAGCCGCGCTTCTACCCCGTCTGCCCCGCATACCCCGCCTTCCCCGCCTTCCCCGCCTTCCCCGCCTACCCCGCCTACCCCGCTATCCCCCCTTTGGGCCAACACAGACTCCACGGCAAACTCCACAAACGCCAGCGTGTTCACCACATACGCCTGCACATCCTGGCCAAACCCGCGCCGCAAAGCCCGCTTCACAAACCCACCCCCACCCCGCCCCCGCCACAACCCCGCAGCCCCACCTTCCAGATGCAGCTGGCCCAGCTTCCGCAAGATCACCAATACAATTGTGGTGGGGTCCTGCCACGGCACAGACGTCCACATCGCCGGCGCCAGCACGTCGGGCCGCGTGCGGGCCAGCGCCGCTTTCCACCGGTCGAAATCCGCTACATCGTTTCTGTGGCGCACGCGGGCCGGTTTCACAAACGCGGCGTACAGAGCCGCCATTTGTGCCGCTTCCCGCCGCAGCTGCGGCAGCGATGGCGGCAGAAGGAACGCCGCTATTGCGGGAGCAGCGGAGGGGGCGGGGTTGGCGGGGTCGGTCGGCACATCCGAGACGAGTTTGTACCGAATGTCGGAAGGGCGGAAAATAAACTCTGCGGTGGGGAAGTAGTTAGTCGTCTCGGAAGCCGCCTCGGAAGCCGCTTTTGCGCGCGCAATCAGCTCCGGCGTGACCACAATCTCAAACAGTGCCACAGACACGAAATCGGTGATGAGGAAACGCGGGCAACGGGCCAGCAGCGCGTTCAGCACGCCTTTGCGGAACGCCCAGGAGAAATTCGCCGCCAGAACGCGCCGCGCGCGCGTCCGTTCGGCCGGCGTCAGCGGGGCTAAAAATGCCGCCAGGCCGGCATCCCCGCACTCCGTCCCGCTTACCCCGCTTACCCCGCCAAAGTACACACTGGCGCCCCAGTGCAGATGCGACACATACGGGCGGAACAAGATTGTGCCGAGGTTAAAATCCCCGAGCCGCAAAACATAGTGCACAAACCCCATGTGGTGATATCTCTGCTCGGCAAGCACCTCGGCGGCGGCTATTTGTGGTTCCGCCGCCGCCAGCTCGGCAACGTCGGCCAGCTCCGCCGGCGGCAGCTCGGCCCGCTGCTGGTCCAACCACAAACGCGTCGTGACCTCCAAGTATCGGAACATCCGAGACAGCAGGAAAACCGCCGAAGAAGACTCAAACTCGCCCAGCAGAAGCGCGGCGGCAGCGGGGGAAAACGGCTGCCCCGCCTGCCCCGCATCGTGCAGGAGGGGCCGTGCGGGGTAATAAGCGGCGGGGGCGGGGCCGCTGTCCCGCGGAACGTATGCCGGCAGATACGAGCCGCGGGCCAGCGGGCCGGCGCGGTCTTTTGCCACCACGTTTTTGAGGAGCGGCAGGCCGCGGGACAGTTCGGCCTGTTGGGTGAGGGCGTCGCGGAGGGCGGCTGCCGCTTTTGTGACGGTTGCGGGGTCGGCGCGGCAGTGGGCCAAAGCGGCACGGAGCCGGCGGAGGTGGGCGGCGTCGAATTCGGCGGGGGAAAGCGGGGTTGTGGCGGGGCTGGGGCGGGGGAAAAGGACATCGCGTTCCATTTTGGAGAAGGCGGGACCGTCTGCGGGGTCTGCGGGGTCTGCGGGGTCGGAGGGGTCGGAGGGGTCGGCGGGGTCTTCGGTGCGGGCCAGAGATTGCGGGGCAATGGCCGGCCGGAGGTCGGGGCCGGTGCCGATAGGGAGGGGCACAAACTGTATCTCGCCGATCTTGCCTAATCCGGAAGCTGGCGGGCGGGGCCGCATGCGGGATTTTTTGGGCGGCGGGGCAGTTTCTAGCCGAAGCAGTTCTGTGTCAAAAATAGGCTGGGCCAGCAGTTCTTCCAGCGACGGAGATGCCGGGTGTTCCGCTTTTGCCGTCTTTTCCGAAGCCCCGCGGGGCTGTGGAGGGGCAACTGAGATTGGCATGATGGAGGGGGCGGGGTAACACCGATGCCTAATTGGCGGGGTTTCCTGTATTTCTATGCAGGTTTTATGCAGGTGGAAAATAGTGAGGCAACATTCTATGAGAGAAAAAAAGCAAAGAAGTGTATAAAATTGTTTTTATATCAGCAGGAGATGAAGAAATTTAGGGAAAAAACGGTTTTTATGCTGTTATCGGGTATTACCGGATCCGGAATATTTCGGGATGAGGCTTGCAATGAAGAAAGACCGGTTATGAGACTAGAAGACTTGGCAGACCCTGTTATGGGACGGAAGGCCGGAGAAGAAAGCGGCAGAAAAAAGCGGAAGAAAAGAGCGGAAGAAGCGTGGAAAGCAGTGATTGATGATGCAATAGACTAGTTTGATGGCGGGGCTAGAGGTGTGTTTTGTGAAAAGAGGTGATTGAAAGGAGTTCAATGAAACTTGAGACCAATCGAAAGTACTCGCTGTCTCATCTCCCGGGGGTCGACGCAACTCAAAGGAGCACATGGAACCTCAGAAGAGTTTTTCCGAGGCGGGAAGATTCTGGCGAGCTTAAGAGGCTCCAAAGAGGCTCAAACTGTCAAGCAAAAGGAGAAATTACTGCTTTATTGATGTGAAGACTGTACAATGGAATACCCAGGCGAACGGCTGAGGAGGTGGAGAGGTGGAGGTGCTGAATAGACTTCGAAATAGAGTTACTGGTCGTACCGGAATATCCCAAACTCTAATATGAGTATACGGCATGCAGGTCATGGGACTGTAATACTGAGTAAATTAGCAGAAGGCAGACTGTTGATGATTTGAGTGAGTATTTCACATAAAGTGCTCTAGACTTTTGGCATTAGGTTTGAATGCTTTTGGAGGAAAAACTTGTGTCATTCTGAGGATCACAGTTTACACATTGTCACTCTGAGAATATATGCTGCGGCTGACATGACATGCATGTCAGTGCATGCTGACAATGGGATTGAGGCCTGAGGAGCCGTTGTACCGTACCAGAAGAGTCAAATAGAAGCTTTGTTCAGAGACTCTCAAAACAATGTAATCAACTCCCAACTCAACGGATCAACGGTGTACCTATAGTGATCAGCGTATATATGCAAGCTAATGCAAACGGCCGGTCACCTGTCCGAGCAGATTCTCATCTCCTACTTCAAAGCTGCAAACCTCCCGCCTCCAGCTTCTTAATTCAGCCATTAGTGCTGTAGAGTGCATACCGTATACAGATATACAGATAAAAATAGTATTAAGCTCTGAGATACACAGGCTGATTTTCCTGAATTTCCCTTTCAAAACTGGACTCGCGATGTTTCTTGACCCTTCCATGAAAAGATTCCTAATTCCTAAACAATGAGACAAGACTGGGAGTCGGATGTCTCATTAGAGACAAAATAACGATACTCAAACTCGAATCTGAGCTTTAAACAGTTAGCTGTTCTGGTTACGTTCTGAAGTTTAGAGATTCAATCATGTCTTTACCGATTATTGTAGCCAGTCTGGAGGCTCAACCGAGCAACCTAGACACTTTCCAACAAAACCTCAACTCAATCCCAATCAAGAAGGAAACGGTCTAGACAGGAAGAAGATTTAGACATGGCAACATTTTTGGGGTTCTCATAATGGAACAAGACAGTGTGAGTTGGACAACAGTTGAAAAGCTTAACGGACTTCATCGGAGTTCAGCCGAGTTGAATACGAAGTATTGTGACTGTCGCGCTGTTTGCTAGGGACATCTACAACAATGGCTAAACGGAAGAGGAAGAATATG
The DNA here is from genome assembly GCA_030561065.1 of Sporopachydermia cereana. Classification (NCBI taxonomy): domain Eukaryota; kingdom Fungi; phylum Ascomycota; class Sporopachydermiomycetes; order Sporopachydermiales; family Sporopachydermiaceae; genus Sporopachydermia; species Sporopachydermia cereana. The sequence continues at coordinate 7,591 of JAKTWI010000638.1, read as the reverse complement.
CATCGGCGATGGTTGAGATTGAAGAGCTGTGGCTTGGCTGTAAGGGTCTCCCATCTGTTGTTTACTACAAAGCAAATCAGTGGGGGCGAACTGAAGATGCCACTTTGATGAGTATATTGAGGACACTGGGAGGAGATTCGGAGGGGGAGGTTAGTGATTCTTGGGTGACTCTTGTATAACTGAGAATCGGAACACGCTGGAAACTCTCTCATAGTTTCAATGGAATTACAGGTAGGAAGAGGAAAATGAGAAGTGAAAAAGAGTGGAAAGGGAAACAAAATTTCGGGATTGGTCCGAATGAGGAAATAATTAGGCTTTAAGAGTATGAAGAGGTGATTAAGCTTTATACAAGCATAATAAACCGTAACTCTAATTTGGCTGAACGATTTCTCACGCTATTAATGTATTCTCCCATATATTTTCAGTGAAGAGCGCCAGCGGAACAATCTGCCTCCAGACAACAATTGTGCTGTGAGAAAATAGAAAAAAAGATTTACGGAACGTGCTGCTTTGATGGATGTGAATTTGATTTTAGTTGGGCGGCTGAAATTTGGAATTTTTGGCGTTTGATTGTTGAGAGACATGCCGACGGTGAGGAGGTGATAGTATTCTTTCGTGATCTTAATAGAATGGCTACTGCTGCTGTTAGGAAAGCTATAACTATCTTTTGCTCCAAGAATTCTGAGAGCCTCTGGAAACATTGGGAGTGGGATATGAGATTGTATGATAGTGAATCCCTCAACCGTGTACATAACGTTCTATTCTTTGGTGTTGGAACTGAGATCACCTCTTTTTTATTACAGCTATAAGTTGTAAAATGTCTCTAGGAATTCTAATAAAAATTCTGTATCTTCCATGATACTCTTCATATTCCGCTGTCAAATGAAACAGTTGCTGCAAGCTCAATCTCAGTTCTGCACACCAGATCTGAGATTTGAGTTGGCGAGGTGACCTAACGCCTATTGTCCTCTGTTGTCCTGATCTCTCATTGAGTTGTTCTTCTGTAACTCAGTGATAAACTAACCCTGAATGCGAAAGTCTCGCCCCCTCTATATATTCTTGATAGGACCCTTGCCTCCTCTTGAAATTATCTGGGAAATTATTTGAGATATGCCACGGAAAATCTGGCAAGGATGCTGTAATGATAAAGGAGGATATATGTTTCGTGGAGTGCGTAGAATATTCCCCGGGAGGAATTCAGTCTGAGGAAATCTGGGATTTCCTGCCTCTTCACTAACTGAACACAAGACCATACGTAGCCCAACCAATAACATACACTCCGCCAGAAACCTGTAAATCAGCTGAATGATACTGACTGTCAAAACCTTGAAAAGTATCACTACAGAGACTGGGAAAGATTGTTTAGTTTCAGGAACGTGTCTTCCAATCAACCAGTGGAGTATAATGGTTCACCTACCTGGAACGTGAGCTACAATCAAATTTCAAGAGCACATCTCCGAATTCCTTTCAGGGTTCTGGTATTATAATGAGCTGAGGGGGTAACAACAAACAGTTTGGCCAATTTTAAGAGGACTACAACAACTACGTTGATCTCTTGAAGCCAGACAACTAGAATTGATTTTAGGGTCGAAGAGCGGTTGACATATTGAGTAGCAGAGTTACCTGCTCCCTCCAATACTCTTGCACAATACAGTCAGCGTTCAACAGATCACATTTTTGAGCCCAAATCACTACGTTGTCTACAATCTATCGAAAGAGCTGATTATCTTCCCTGAATTACAGCTCATCTGTCTTTCATGTTAGGCAGCTTTCTTTTCTCACTCAGTTAGGTGGAGATGATGATTTCGGCTAAAGTTTTAGCTAATAAGATCAGCTGCCTATTACGGAAAGTCCGCAACTTTGAGCTTATCCCAACAGGTGCAGTCGTCTCATTTTCCCAATCAAACTTTCAACCTAACATGCAAGCATCCCCCAAACTCTAAAGCGCCAACGGCAGCTGTACGCAAGCACCAACGTCGAGCCGTCTTTGGTATGGCATGACATGATGATCTTACGTATCCGCGTGCATCTCGCCTGAAATACTTCCTCAAAGATTTCCAGTACAAGCGTCGTTCCCCGGCGGTTTAAACGAGTTAGCAAAGCGAGCAAAAGTGAAAACGTCACCCCAATTCTCACCCGCTTATGTCATTTCCACACTACTGACTTCTCTGTCACATAAATGTCCCCTTTACACTTATATATTATGCATTCATGCAATGCGTAATCCGAGGCGCCATCTCATTTACTGCAGAAAGCTTGCATCCACCCGCATCGATCTGCACTGACATGCATTGACATGCATATTTGTGCATATATATGCATATACACGCATAATCATGCATCCACAGGCATCCACCTACTGCCAAACAATCCATATCGAAACCTATCATTATTGAGCTAATATACACCGTTCACAGGCCTTGCCCATCTTCCCAGACCCTGTCGACCCACCTCGGGAAAGGCGGCATTCCGCTTTGTCCCGTCCTGCCGCTCCCCCAATCCAGCGGCCCACGTATAGTACCCTTCTTCCCATAAACAACCCGCTTAAATCTGTTACTGCGGGTTCAGTAGATTGGAAAACGATGATTTCTTCACTTGATTGCCCTTTCCGGTAGGCAAAGGCGGCGTCTCCACCCGCGGCACTTTCAGCGTATTGGCCCCGGGCTCGGCAACCAGAAACCGCTTGATAGAAGTCGTTGCCGGCTGGCCGTAGTCCACACTGGAAAACGTCGACGAAACAGACTCCCGAGACATGAGACTAAATGTGGAGGATACGGAAGCGGTTGAACCCCGCACCGACCCCACTTCCTGCGGCAGGAGCGGGGGCGGGGGCCCAAGCCCTGCGGGCCGCGGGGCTGGCGGGGCAATTGCCGCATTCGGAACTCCGGAGGGGCTCGCCACAGAGTCCGAGCGGGGCAGCACCGATGCCGAGGAGGAGGCTGTGGAGTAGGAAGCCGCCCGCGGCTCGTTCAAGCCGATAAGTTCCGACGGTCGGCCGATTGCCGGCATCGACCGGTGGCCTGGTTCCGCCTGGTCCGTCGGCCCGCTTTCCGCTTTTACCGAAATGCCGTTGTTGGTGGGCGGCGGGACCGGCGGGGCCGGTGCGGGGGCCAGCGGGTCGTAGAAAACCGACGGAATGCGGGCTTTGGGCCGGAAATTGGACTGGAACACAATCTGCCGCACGGGCGAATTGGCCGCCGGAAGCGCCGGCAGAACCGAACTCGGCGCCCGGTGGACCGACAGCGGCGAGTTCGGAGCTGTGCCGCTCGGCTTTGCCGATCCGGCGGCGCTTCCGTTTCCGTTTCCGCTTCCGCTTCTGCGGGCCTTTTCCAAACTCTGTTTCATATCCGCGGCCAGTTTTGTGCCCGACAGCTCCAGCTCGGCAAACAGCGCCGCCAGCCGCTCCACACGCCGCTCGGAGTTCCCCTCGGAGTTCGGCTCGGATGGCGGCTGCAGCGCCAGCTGCCCCAGCGCCGAGATCTGTTCGGCAATGCGGGACATTTCGTCGGAGAAATTGCCGAATTCGGCCACCAGGTCGTTCATCCGGTCCGCCAATGCGGCATGCGCCTGCTGCAGCTGCCGGTGCTCGGCATGCAGTTCGCGGGCGGCGTCGGCGGCTTCCGGCGGGGCATGCGGGGCATGCGGGGTAGCTGCGGGGTACTCCTCGGCCGGCGGGAGATAAGCCGAGGGCGGCCCGCCGTACCGGCTCGGCCCGGCGGGTTCAGCCAAATGTCCTCCGTACGCGGCATACGTATCCATCGGACGGGACGGCTGCATTCCGGGCGGTCCGGGCGGCCCGGCGGATGCGTACGGATACCCAATGTGTTGTGGCGGGCCGAGGTTGGGGTTGTGAAGTCCGTGGAGGACGTGGAGATGTGCGTTTGAGTGCTGCTGCAGTTCCGTGTGCTGCAGATGCTGCGGGGCATGCGGGGCATGTTGGTGGGAATGCGGGGCACCGTGCGGGGCATGCGGGGCATGCGGGGTCTGTCCGCTGGCGGCGGCCTGGGCGGCTCGATTACCTGTTTTGGACGTGCGGCGTTTGATCTGCGCCAGCGCGTCGGGATCGCCCTTGCGGAACTTGCCCTGCGAGTGGCGGAACTCCCACACCGTCTCGGCGGCCGGCGCGGCCTCGGCAGCCGGCTTGGCGCCCGAACTGCCGCCGTCGTTGACTTTGTGGAACCCGTACATGTGGAGCTGCCGCACAAACGACGCCACGTTGCTGTGCTTGAAATACTTGTTGAGGCAGCCGGCAAACTCCGTGTCCGGTTTCAGAGCAAACGTGCCATTGTCGGCTGTCCACCACATGAGATGCGCCAGCTCGGCATCTTCCAGCATGCAGTAGAGTTTGAAGGCAAAGGCCGATTTTTTGCCCTCGTGCATTTTGAAAGCGGGGGAGGGGTAGCGGGAGGGGTAGGAGGGGTAGCCGTATGCCGAAACAACGGAACGGAACGGAACGGAAGGGGACGACGGAACGGGAAGCCCGCGAGCTTCCGCCAAAGTCGCTGCGACAGGCGCGAGTGTCGGTCGCCGGATCCGCGGCTGTGGTGGCGGATCTCCAGTCGGAACGAAACGGAGCGGAACCGGAACGGAACGGAACGGAACGGAGCGGAACGGAAGGGAGCGGAGCGGGCCTCAGAATCGGCTTTGTGTTCGGAGCCTCAAATCCTGTAGCGGTTTCCGCACACGGCAAGAACGGGACGGAAGGATGCAAAAGCGAGTTTTCAATGGGGTTTTAATGTACAAAAAGCCGTGTTAGAAAGGCAAGAAAGATGATGATTTATTTGTTTTGTATGGAATGAGAGATGGCAGGTGTGAAAAATGCGAGTGATGTTTTTTTTGAGACGGCCCGATTTGTGTCAGGCTGTGAGCAGATTAGAGTTTGGGGATAGGGTTGTGTACATGTGAGGACAAACGGTGTACGCAAGGGGCCGGGCACGAGCGGGCGCCCGCTGGGGGACATGCAGAATTCAAAGGGAGGGTGCATGAGAGTGCATGTCGGTGCAGTAAACAGGGTGATGTCAGCGTTAAAGGAGAATTATAAAGTGGCCCAAAGGGGAGGTAGAATTGGAGCTGAAAGAGAGGAGTTCTGCATTCATTTTAGGGGCTCTTGATGGGAATACTATAGAAAAACTAAGGGCTGTAAAAAGTTGCACAGAGTGGATGCCGCGCCAGCAGCAGGTTAGAGATGTGGAGGTCGTCTGCAAAAGTTAGGTTTGGAAGAAAAAAGCTTACGCTGCAGCTGGGGACTAGAACAAAACTGGGTTTGGCGCTAGTCAGGCTAGCTGGGCGGCAGATAACTTAATTTGGAGCTAGACGCCGTTTAAGCAAGTTCGATCAACAGAGATAACACTCCTCTCTGTGAGCAAAGCTGCACCAATTATACTGTAGCGCCTGCTAGGTGCACTAATGACCCAAAAAAATACCACTCTCTGTCTCATCAAAAACCTTTCTGAAAGCCATAATAAAAGCCGCAAAGGTGTTATAGGCAGCCCGAAGCTGAGTCGCTGCAGGCGTCTAAAACTCACTTCCAAACTCTATTCTTCAGGAGGTCATCTAAGTTTACTGCTGCCGGGGTCTGCTAGGCGATACTTGTTCCTTGCTTGCCTAATCGGGAAGAAAACCCAAACCTTATCGTGCAGTAGAAGGTCGCACTTTTCCTGCGCGGGTTCCACCGGCTGGTCACTGGCAGTGACTCACAAGAACATAATAATGGAGAGACAGATGGAACCTGGAGGCATTACGTCGTACAATGCGATCTTCTGACACTATGGCGGAATTGTATTTAACTTAAGAGACACAATGTACACCTCTGCAGGTTCCTGCAGCTCGGCTAATAGCCGAACCCCCGCTGACGCTCTGTTTGGCCGTTACAACTGTCACTTTTCACCTTTGGACTACCCCAGCTTATAATGAAAAAGTCCCTACATTACTTCCTATCCCGGACGATCAAACGGAACCCAATACGCCGTATTGCGGCACAGTTCTAAGCTATTGAACCGCAGTCCAGGCCCGAAAGTGCTGAAGAGGCCTCTGGTCGCTGACCCACCTAACCTAACTCCGAGTCGGCATTGCCGCCTTTCGGGCTCTGAGATTTTTCACCCCTCTTCAATGTATTGTTTTTAGTCATTCTATGAGGCATCTGGGCCTTTTGTATACCTTTTGTATATCCGATTTTCCCACTCTGTCCGCAGTTTCATGTGGGTATGTCGACTCTGTTGACTGGTGCAGCAACAAAGCCGTTGAGCTCACTCCTTCCAGTGTGCTAAGAAAGCCGCTTGCTGACACTTGCACCTCATCGTCACCGGAACGGAAGCACTCAAAGCAGAAAACTTCAGTCAATTTCATTATCATTTAAGTGTAATTTGACCCGTCGTTTGATTCCCGAGCAGCTGCCTTATTGGGACTCTTCCCGCGCTCTCGGGGTGCGAAGTGTTTCATGCGGGCAGAGTGATAAGGCCATTTGGTGATCTCACCATCTGTTTGTTGCTGTGATGATTTCATCCTGCTTGACATATTTCATGTCGGCCGTCTTCAGTATAGCAGTGGGAGCTTTTTGAGCCATTCTGCATTTCCCTTGGCCAGAGAAACTGATACTTCTCTTGGTTTGGCTATCATTTTTCCTGCTTTGGCTGTCGTTTTTCCTGGTATGACTGTCACTTTCCTGGTCTGGCCTTCTGCCTTCATCTCCATAGAGATCATCATTTCCACCATTTCCATTCTTTTCTTTAGTGCTGCTAGAATCGCGCGTTCCATCCAGGAAAGTCCTTCATGCGTTTTTATCCCAAAACAGAATGGGTTTCCAACTGGGGCATGTCAAAGAGCTGGTATAGGAAGATTGGAAAGAGTCGGAAGGAGATAAGTAAGGATAAGTGAGGTTCAGGCTAGCAGATCAGGGGAGTCGGGATGTAGTGGAAAGAATGGAAATATGGAGATTATGGAGCCACTATGGAAATGCAGCAAGGGATCTTTTGAGCAGCTGAAGGATCAGCTTTCTGTATCAAGCAGCGAAGCACTTGATGAGGAGTAGAGACTATGAATAGAAGATGATAATTGTCGCGTAAGCAGACTAACAATTAATACGTCGAAAATCGAATTAAACAATTTCGCAAAAAAAGAGCCATTTGGCTTCAATCGGTTTTGAAAAAAGTGCTTTTTTATTCACTCTTCAATCCTCTCTTCTCTCTTTTCTTCCCCGAAATTCGACATATCTACCTAACAAAACCTATCCCGCCCGAATCGGGACTTTGCCGAATCTGTTTAATTCGAGAGAAAATCTGGAAATAATGTGGCGCATTCTCCATCCCAATGTATGACAGCCTAGCCGAATTGCTGCCCGCCTCATCTTCAAATAAATCCAGTTCTCTCCAGGTAATTTTCCCCCATTTTCCTGTCATCCTCCCTAACTGCCGTAACTTCCACTCCCACGAAAAAGAACCTCGGCCCCCCGCATCTCCTCACCTACTTTACAATTGCTACTTCCCCTCTACTCCGCTTTTCAGGGAACATCTGAGGAACTCAAGAAAATCGAGCCAAAAGGTAAATTTTTTGTACTTATATATGCTTCAGTACACATTTATGCAACATTATGCAT
>JAKTWI010000636.1:0-12511 GCA_030561065.1 Sporopachydermia cereana | reverse complement strand
GCCCCGCACTCTGCCCCGCCGGCAGGGCAATGTTCTCCAGCGACAATGCCGAGCCGTCGTCCCCGCTGCCGTCCCCGCCGTCCCCGCCGTCCCGTCCGGCAGCATGCGCCGTCAGGTCAATCATAAAATCGGCAATGTTAAACCCCACGGGAACGGGATAGCCCAAATCGGCAAAATAACCCGCTACCCCGCTATTCGGCCCGGAATACACCAGCCGCCCTTCCGCCAGCAGCACCAGCTGGTCAAACAGCGCCACAATATTGGACCGCGGCTGGTGGATTGTGAACACAATTGTGCGCGAGTAGTTCTTCGCTAAGTACACCAGCGACTCCACTACGTTAAACGCATTGTACGCATCCAGTCCCGACGTCGGCTCGTCCAAAAACAGAACTGCCGGCGACGTCACAAGTTCACATGCAATTGCCACTCGGCGTTTTTCCCCGCCGGAAATACCCCGCGTTTCATGTGACCCGATGAGCCGGTCTTTGATATGCAGGATGCGGAGTTCCTGCAGCGTTTCCAGCACGCGGAGTTTTTTCCCCGCCAGGCTCATTGAGCGGGGTAGGCGGAGCAAAGCCGAGTTGAGTACAGTTTCGTATACGGTGAGTGTCGGCAGGAGGAAGTCCTCCTGGTCCACAAAGGCAATAATCTTCCGGTACTCGTGCCGCGGGTACCGTTTGCCGTTTGCGTATATGCGGCCTTTCGTACACCCGGCTTTGTTTTTGGCGGCTAAGATATCCAAAAGGGTAGTTTTCCCCGCGCCGGAACCGCCCATAATAGCCATAACCTCCCCCGGCCGCGCCATTCCGTACACACCGTCCAGTATAATTCGCGGGCCGAGCTCGTACCGAATGTCCTTAAACGCCAGCGCCACCGGCGTGTGCCCCACCATCAGTTTCCCGTCCTCGTTCTCGCTCGGCAGTTTCACCGGCCCGCCGGCAAACGCCCCCGACGCCCGCAGACAGCCCCACACTACCGCCGACAGCCCCGCACACAGCAGCAGCACCGAGCCGAGCATCGCCAGCCCCGCCCCCGCACTCAGCGCCCGCTTCGGCGGGGCTCGGTACCCCGGCAGCTGCGAGTAGTGCAGGCACTCCCCCGCCTGGCACTGCAGTGTAATGAAACTGTCGCCGAAAACGGTTTTAATCAGATCGTCCATCGACGGCTCGGAGAAGCGGCACGTGCGCTTGGCCGCGTCGCAGGAGAAATCGCCGGGGCCTTTTATAGTTTCGGAAAGAAAGTCCGAGATGTCGATTGAACCTTTTTCCCCGCACAGCATGCGGCCCGGGATGCAGGCGCATGCGGCTTTGCGGCACTGGTAGTGCGTCAGGTTTGTGTCCGGCCGGAAGTCGGCCTCAAACGCGCACTCGGTCAGGTCGCAGTAGAAACTCTCGGTGGCGTCGATCCAAAACTGGAAGTTGCAGTGGGCGGCGGTGGCGTTGCAGGAGAACGTGACCTGCGGTTTGCGGCCGTTCAGAATGTCCACAATCTTCTTGTTTGTGACGTCGCACATTTGGTGGTTTGTGTCCACCAGCAGGCCGCCCTGGTAGCAGACGCCGCCCTCCCCTTCAGGCATAAAACTGTCGCAAACGCGGTCCGCCTGGCACACGTTGCAGTTGATGCCGCCCCACCCGTCGGCACAATCGCAGGTTTTACCTGAGCGGACGGGCCGGTGGGCGCCGCCGTCAAGGCCGCCGCACAGCGGCTCGCCGCAGTCCTGGCCGGCAAACCCGGCGGGGCACTCGCATTGCCCGTTGTATTCGTTGCAGTGGCCGAACTGCTTGCAGGCAAATGCCGGCAGCATGCAGTTGAAGCACGGCGGACAGTCGTCGGAAGCGGCGCCGAACGCCGAGCCGAAGGCGGCGGCGGAGGTGTCGGAGGTGCCGGAGGTGCCGAGGGGAGTTCCGAGAGAGATCCCGAAGGGTTCCGATTGCCCCGCTTGTCCCACTTGCCCCACTTGCCCCTGCCCCGCCTGCCCCGCAATTGAGAGTGGCAATGCCGCCAGCAGGGCACCGGCGGCTACCATTTTGTGTCTGAGGCGCATTCTCCGGTCGCCGGTTGCAATTGTGGCACGCCGAAGTGTGGGGGAGGTATTCGGGCGTTTAATTGCCTCTTTCGGTCTTCCGTTCCGAGGTTCCGAGGTTCCGCTCCGTCGTTCCAATCCTATGCTCAAATAATCCGTCTGTCCGTAATTCTTCCGTCGCTCCACTGTCTACCTGACCGTAATACTTCTCTAGTTCTTCCGAGACCCTTCCGTAATTATTCCGTCTTTTTGCGCAGTTGTTTACTTTCTTTCCTGGTCTTCTTTTTTTCCGCTCCTCCCACAAGCCTCAATCCATCAATCGTCGGCGTTCCGCTGCGGTTTGCGAGTTTGTCGAATTCGTCCTGCTGAGCCACAATTCGCTTGCGCCACACTGCAAACGCCGCAATTGCCCCTCCAAACAGTGTTCGTTTAGCCCTTGTTGATAAGTTGCAATTCGCACGGCTCGAAGATAAGCAGAAATGCGGAGGGCCGACTGTCCCTTTTTGGGGGGTCGGAGGAATTTCTATGCGGTCATCGGTACATGCGATGGTGGATTAGAATGTATACGGTAGTGGGGGGGAGGGGAGAGATAAGACCGAGGGGGGTATGCGAGAGAAGGGAGGGCGGGAGGAGTGAAGAGGGTCGATGAAGGGATGGCGGGAATGGGAAGAAATGAAGGCAAGACGAGAGGAGAAAATCGACAAAATGTTTAGGAAAACTCAGGAGTATCGGTGTTTATAGGTCTTTTTACTGGGATACATTCTGCCATACTGTCCCTTATCTCTCCAACCTGCCCAAGGACATCGAAATGAGACGCCAAGTCCTCGGGCCGAAAACGGTTTATCTTCCGTATGCCTGCCCGAAACGGCAGGTGTACTGTGAGTAACGGGTGTACTGCAGCAGCCAGCGGGCCCGTGTGAGGTCACGTGGTCTGGTGCAGAATGCGCGGTAGCACTACCGTGCAACGTCACGTGGTCTAGAGCCAATATTCACGTGATCTAAGACAGGAAAAGTGCCCACGGAACAGGCGGAACAAGTGGGACACGAAAGCCGGTGCAGCCATCCCGCTCGGTGACTCCGTCTATCCGGCATCTATAAATCATGTCTAGAGCGGGCAAACGCCGGCAGGTTCGCCACAACATCCCCTAAATGCATAAACTCGGCAACAAAGTCGACAAGCAGGACGGCCCAATCGTAGATGGAGTCCGGGTCCAAATGCTCGGCATTATCATCCTGAGGTAGGGGCAAATGATCCAGTTAGTAAGTTCCCGCAACAGTCACAACAAGCGTAAATATCTCTCAATCACACTTACAATTGTATGCCACACAGAAGGGAACTTTAGAGGTATCAAATGGAGTATCGGCACCCCCCGCTTCATAAACGGGATATGGTCGTCCCCAACATAACCGCCGTAGAATTTTGCTCCTTCTTCCGGGTCAACCAAAAACCGAGCTTCTGGATCGGCAAAACGGCGATCCCAGGAAACGTCTTCCCGCAACCGCGTCTCCAGCCTGGCCATGGCATTGTAGAGCCAATGAGTGGTTCTGAAGTAGCTGGGGATCTCACAGTCTTTTGTCCCAATCAGATCCAGCAGCACAAACGTGTCAATGTTCCCCAGCCGGTTGCGCCGGTGCACATTCGGCACTAACGCCTGTTTGCTCCATTTCTCCGCCAGATGCCGAGCTCCGTAAATGGAATCCGTTTCCGTCCATGTCTGGTAGGCCTCTTCTCCATCCAAAAACAACATCTGAATGCCCAGCCGGCTAATATTCACATCTTCCTCAGTTTTATCCACCCCCAGCGCCCGCAGATTATCCCACTTCCGGTCAATTACCGCATCCAGCGCCTTGGCTGCGTACATCAGCAAAGCACACGGAACGGCACTGTCAATAGCTCCGATAAACCCCTCGGGAGTGAGTTTGGAGTCGTAGTGCGCCACCAGCGTCAGATACCGGATATTTTGATCTCCCGGCATATCCGTCAAAGCGGGGGGATCTTTGCGGAATATCAAATTTGTGAAATTCACTTTCCCGATAGGCGTATCGTCCTGAAATTGATCGGTCTCCAGAGTCCAGTTGGACAGACCGGCAAAGAAGTTGATGAAATGGTTTTGCACCATTGTGGAGTTTTCCGTCCCCGGGTGCCGCACAATCAAAATCGGCTCCAGATACCCGTCTTTGTTGAACGGATTGAGCACTTCTTCGGGAGGGAATTGTTTGGCCAGCGCGTCCAAAGCCGAGTTCGGCATTTGAGAGTATGCAGCGGCTGTGGCGGCTGCAGCCAACAGGGCCAGTCCCGCGCGGACCACAAGCCGCGGCAATCCCGTTCGGAGCTTCATGGCTTTTCCCGATCACCCGCGCTGTTCTCCGAACCGGAGTTTCCGCGATTTGTTGATCCGTCTGTTCCCCCGCCTCGGGTCTCTTTTCGGCTCGGCAAGCAGCGTTCTGTGGTCCTTTCGGTTCGGGGATGATGTCGGGACACAATAACTTGTCTTTGTGGCCTCGGAATTATCTCCCAAAAACCCCCGCAAAACGCTGTTTGTGCAGCGGCCCGGCATTCGGCTCCGCGGAGCTTCCGAAGTTCTTCCGAAACGCAGCCGGCCGCTCGTCCAGGGGGAGACCCGATGTTGCGGCTTCCCCCCAATGCAGCTTCCGCATTGGGATGTCACGTGATATAAGATAAGAATGGGAATGGCAGCAATAAAAGAGTTTCTATGTAAGGACCGTAGCAACTCAAAAATGCACACCAGGTGCTATTTGCTTGTCATTTATATTTCCAGTAAATACTACATCAGTTACCCTTAGTTTGGCTGTTTGTCTTGTCTCTGCGCATCCTACTGATGGCTATGTTTCACTTTCAAGTCTCGCTCCGTTGAGAAGTAAACTGGAGTGAGACTTATAGTCCACATTCCGCAATACCCCCAAACTGCTCCATACTTGTTGCTTCTCTCTTGTACTTAGGTAGTCCCTAAAATCTGCTTTAGTTATTACTCATAGCTTACTCTTAAATACATAACATCATTTTATGAGTTTCTCCAGCATCTCCTTTCCATACCTTACCCCACTCTCCCCTTACCCTTCCAGTCTCACGTCTCTCTCCCCCATCCTCGCGTCTCCCCCCACTTCACGTCTCCCCCCGCCTTTTATCTCACGTCTCCCCCCGTCTCGGCTCTTCTCGCCCTTTCGGGTTCTTAGCGGGGCCGGCAGGACAACAACAAATCCCACAACAAGCCGAACTCCGCATTCCGAGCCGCGTTACCCCGCCATATACCCCGCAATTACTGATCCGAAAGCAGAAATCCTGTAACCCCGCAGGGAAGACCTTCGGAAGTGGCAATTGCCGAACGGCCACCGATTCCGCTCCTTTCGCCTGCTCATTGGCGCTTTACCCCACCAACGCCCCGCATATCTCCGGGCCGGCGTCGGATTTAACGACACAAAGCGGAAATTATTGGGCTGCTGCCGTTTGGACACTACTCCGAGCCTAAGTCTCATTTGCATTGGTACTCGCCGGCTAGATCTGTAACTCCGGCCCCACCAAATACCCCGCCAACTACCCCGCCAACTACCCCGCCAACTGCTCCGCTCCCCTTCGGCTTTCCCTCAGCTCCCCCTCGGCTCTCCTCCCACAACTATGGCGCCCCGTCCCACCGACTCACTGCGGCTCAACGCCCCCGCCGTCTCCAACCTCAACGTCGTCACAGCCCATGCCCCGCCCCTCCCCTCCCCCGCCCCCGCCCTTACCCCGCACGACATGTCGGCAGACTCCCCTTCCGACCCCGCCTCGGACCTCGGCTCGGACCTCGGCTCCCAGTCCTCCCGCTCCCCCGCCGAGCCGTTCCCGGAAGACTCAAACCGGAACTTCTTCCTCTCGGGCCTCAACCGCAAATTCAACCCGCTCAAACAGGGCGGCCTCGGCAAGGAATTCTGGATGAAAGACGCGTCGGCTTCGGAATGTTTTGCCTGCGGCCGCTCCTTCACCACGTGGCGCCGCCGCCACCACTGCCGCATTTGCGGCCAGGTGTTTTGCGGCTCCTGCACAAAACTCATCCCGGGCGACAAATTCCACTATCCGGGCCGCATGCGCATCTGCCTGCAGTGTCTGCAGTACCTCAACGCTTATGACACAGAGTCGTCCGGCTCTTCCGACGACGACACGGAACGGGACGCCGGAGACTCCGCTCTGGCCACCGCCACCGCCACCGCCTCCGCTTCCGCTTCCGTTTCCGCTTCCGGCCCCGCGTCCCGCTTCACCATCGCCCTGGACTCGGAACCGAAGCCGCCGCCCCGCATGGCCATCCCCGCCACCCGCTCCGGCGCGGCAGTGGAAATCGCGTCTCCGACGCCCGCCGCCGGCGGCCCGCTCGGCTCCGAACCCGACGCCGATGCCGCGTCCGACCCGGAAGACGAAAAAGTCGTCAGCCTCTCCACTCTCCTCCACCCGTCCTGCCCCTCCCCCGCACCCCGCCAGTCCCACCTGCCCACCCCGCGGCCCCGCCGCGTGCACAAACCGTCCGCCGTCCGCCTGTCCACCACGCCTACCCTCCACCTTTCCCCGGCCGCCCACCGCCACTTAGAACGGCTGCTCGGCCAGTTCCTTGCCGACTTTGCCGTCCCGCATGCCGAGCAGTGGCTGCCGCCGCTGCTCCGTATACTCACTACCGCTGCGGGGCACATCGATTTGGACGTGCGGGGCGGCGACGCTCTGGACATCCGCCGCTACGTACAGATTAAACGCATCCCCGGCGGCAGCCCCGCCAACTCCCGCTATGTGGACGGAGTGGTTTGTACCGGCTCGCTGGCCGCCCGCGGCATGAGCCCCGCCATTGCCAACCCCGCCATACTCCTCATCACCTTCCCGTTGGAGTATGACAAAGCGGAGCCCCACTTTATGAGTCTGGAGGTGGTACAGAAGCAGGAGACGGAGTACCTGCGGAAGCTGGTGGGGCGCATAATTGTGCTCGAGCCGTCGGTGGTGCTGATCGGCGGCGGGGCGGCGGGGCTGGCGGTGGCGATGCTGCAGCAGGCGGGGGTGGCGGTGGTGTACAATGTGAAGCGGCAGGTGCTGGAGCGGGTGGCTCGGCACACGGGGGCCGAGATTGTCGGCTCGATGGACCGGCTGGCGGCTCCGCGGCTGGGCCGGTGTGCGCGGTTTGAGGTGCGGACTTTCCGTTTCCGGGTTGGACGGAAGAGTTTTCTGTTCTTTTCCGGGTGTCCTCGGCATTTGGGGTGTACGGTAGTGTTGCGCGGGGCGGACGAGTCTCGGCTTGCCGAAGTGAAGTCTATTTTAGAGTTTATGGTGTATGTGGCGTTTAATCTTAAACTGGAGTCGTCGCTGCTGCGGGACGAGGGGCGCGTAGGCCCGCCTACCCCGCAGACTTCCCCGCAGGGTTCTCCGCAGGGTACCCCGCAGAGTACCCCGCAGGGTTCCCCCACTTTGGAGGGGCAGGGAGCGGGGCAGCATGAGGGGCAAAAGCTTGGCACGGAACCTAATCCGGACATCTCGGACCCCAATTCGGACAAAGCGGAACCCAATTCGGAATCTACCAGCCTATTCCTCCCCCACGTGCAGCTTTTCCACAGCAAAATCCTCTCCGCGTCCCCCGCCGTTGTGTTCCCCGAGCCGTTTGTGCTTACGCGGGCCCGCGAAATTGACGCAAAGCTGCGCCGGCTGGCCGCCGAAGCCGCCGAGCTTGCCGAAAGCGGGGCAGAAGCCCGTTTAGCCGCCTTACCCCGCCTCGGCGTGAAATACCCCGCTTCGGAACTACCCCGCGGCGATGCCGACGCGGCACAAATCGTACAAGTTTTGTGTGCCGCCGAAATAGCCGAGCTGCAGTTCACTCTCGGCAACATCCGCCGGCAGTGGGAGCAGTTTTTCGCCCATGCGCCCCGCATTTTCGACCCCGCGTCCCACCAATCCGTTCCGTTTCTGTACTCGCTCGTTTCCGCCGTCACGGCAACTCCGTGCGTGGGGCCCGAGAACCTGGAAATCCACTTCTATTCCGAGTCCGACACGGCGTTGGGCCAGTTTGTGGAGCACGCCTGTTCCGCTGCCGAGCAGCCGTGTTCGGAAGGCTGCGGCGGCTTGCTGCGGGACCACTTCCGCTCCTACGTACACTCTTCCGGCCGCATAGACGTAGTGGTGGAGCCGTTCCAGCCCCGCCTGGCGGGGTACCACGACGCCATACTGATGTGGAGTTACTGTAAACAGTGCCGCGCCACAATGCCGGTGACACAGATGTCGGAGAACACGTGGAAATACTCTTTTGGGAAGTATTTGGAGCTCAGTTTCTGGATGCGGGGCAGTGTGGCGCATGTCGGCCCGTGCCGGCACGACTACTTCCGCGATCACGTGCGGTATTTCGGCTTGCGGAACTGGGCCGTCCGGTTTGAGTTTTCGGGGGTGGAGCTGCTGCATTTGGTAGTGCCGCGGGCGCGCATGTTTTGGCGGCAGAGTGTGGCGGTGGATTTCCGTTTACGGCTGTTCCGGGACACGGAGGCGGTGGCGCAGCGGTTCTTCCGCTCCGTGCGGGACCGGCTGAAACGGGTGCTGGTGGATTCTGTGGAGGCGGAGAAACAGGCCGAGTGCGGGGCCAAACTTGCCGAGCTGCGGGGGCGGGCCGATGCCGAGGAGGCCGAGGCGGCGGAGATGCTGGCACAAATATATGCCGAGTCGGCGCCGACGGAGCATCTGCCGCTGAATGCGGTAGTGCGGTGGCTGCAGGGCTTGGCGGTGGCGTGGGATGCCGAGTTTTTAGAGTTTGAGACCCGGTTTTTCCCGTCGGAGAAGGACATCACGCGCATAACGGCGGCGCAGCTGAAAAAGTTTTTTTCCGATCGGGAAGGATCGGAACTGGGCGAGCGGGAAAAGTCGGAACGGGAAAAGGCGGAAAGGGATGAAAGGGATGAAAGGGGGGAAAGGGGGGAAACCTCGGAAAAGGCGGATTGGGAGAAAGCGGAAAAATCGGAAGAGATGTCGGAGAAGCCGGAAACGCCGGAAACGCCGGAAAAGCCGGAAACGCCGGAAACGCCGGAAAAGCCGGAAAAGGACAAAACCGGAAATGCCCCGCCAAACTCGGCAGCCCCGCCAACAACGCCGGAACGGCCCCGCCCGGCGAACCGCAGCAGCCGCGTGCTCGACGAGGTGAACCGCGTGGAGCAGCTCGTCGAACAGGAACGCAGCAGCAGCGTCCGCAACACCCCTGAAAGACCCGCCAGACCTGCCCCGCCCCCACTTGCCCCGCCACCCCCGCATTCGGCACCACAAACGCAACCGCCGCCGCCGAGCCGCTCCCAGTCCTCGGCTTCCCTAACCGCGCCGCCGCCGGGCGGCAAAGCCGAATGGGCAAACTCAAAACAGCTGGAAATGCAGCTCCGGAAGGGACAGGCCGGAAAGGGAAAAGTGTCGGAACTGACTTCCTTTTTCAACAAAATGCAGTTCCACCAGCTGTCATTAGAGTTTGAGAAGGAGCGGGCGCGGGAGCGGCGGAAGCTGACGGCGGGCGGGTTCCGGGCCGGGCCGGTGCGGAGCTCGCGGCCGATTGTGGAGGTGTTCAAGAATGTGGAGGATGCAGTGGAGGAAGGCGGGGATTTCGACGAGGCGCGGGGGAAAGGCGGGGCAGACCCCGCAGGGAGCGGGGTAAGTGGGGGCGGGGTAGGCGGGGTAGGTGGGGTAGGTGGGGTAACCACCGGCGGAAGTAAAACCAACGTCACTTCGGCCGCGCCCGCCTCGGCTGCCAATCGGCTCTCCTCCGGTGTCGCCGCCGCGGCCCCCGCGGCTCCGTCCCTACCCGCCGAAGCCGAGCCGAAACCGAAACCGGCGCCGGCGGCAAAAGCCGAGCCGGCAGCTCCCGACGCCTCGGAACCACAAATGGCGGAGCGGATGTCGCTGATGAAAACTCTGGCCAATTTCTGGGCCGACCGGTCGGCCACCGGATGGAAGCCGCTGGAGTATCCGCTGGCGCCGTCGGAACACATGTTTGTGGACTCCGACGTGGTTATTCGGGAAGACGAGCCGAGCTCGCTGATTGCCTTTTGTGTCTCGTGTGCCGACTATACCGAGAAGCTGGCGGCGATTAAGGAGAAACACCAGCAGCAGGTGCCGTCCGACGGGTCGGCCGACGAGCTGGAGCGGATGATGCTGAAGAAGACCGGCACGCATTTGCGGTACCGTAAGTAGAAGTGAAATGAGGGGTGGGTGGGGTAGGGTGAGTGGGGTGAGTGGGGTGGAGAAGCGGGGTAGCGGGGTAGCGGGGTAGCTGGGTAGCTGGGTAGCGGGGAAGGTAGGTTCGGAGCGGGGTATCCGGAGTAGGTGGCTCAGGTGGGTTTGGCGGGGTTGGCGGGGTTGGCGGGGTTGGCGGGGTTTGCGGGGTTGGCGGATTGTGCCGGGTATGTCCGGTATGTCTGGTATGTTGGGTATCGGGAAAGGCGGGAGACAACCCCGCTGACCCGAAAAGCCTACCCGAAACCCAATCCGATCGTCCATATTGTCCAAATCGTCCAAACCGTCCAGACCGTCCCGACAGTTCCGACATCCGTTCATCCCCACTACCCCTCCCCCATTACCCCCCCCTCCCCCACTACCCCTCCTACTACCCCTCCTACTACCCCTCCTACTACCCCTCCCACTACCCCTCCTACTACCCCTCCCATTACCCCTCCCCCGTACTTTAACATACTAACAACCCCCTCATCTCTCCAGAATTCGAGGAAGGCTCTGCCGATCTCAGCTGCAAAATTTTCTTTGCCGAGCAGTTCGATGCCCTGCGGCAGTACTGCCACTGCAACGAAAATTACGTACAGAGTCTGTCCCGATGTGTGAAGTGGGACTCCAGCGGTGGCAAGTCCGGCTCGGCGTTCCTCAAAACGCTGGACGACCGGCTGGTGGTGAAGCAGCTGTCGCATTCGGAAATGGACGCGTTTGTGAAGTTTGCGCCCAGCTATTTTGAGTACATGGCCCAGGCGTTTTTTCATGAGGTATGTTAAGTTTGAAAGGGGAAGGTTAAGGATGGAGGGACGGAACGGAAGAGAAGGATGGAAGAGACGGAGGAGACGGAAGGAGACGGAAGGCGGAAGGAGACGGAGGAGACGGAAGGAGACGGAAGGCGGAAGGAGACGGAAGGAGACGGAAGGCGGAAGGAGACGGAAGGAGACGGAAGGCGGAAGGAGACGGAAGGAGACGGAAGGCGGAAGGAGACGGAAGGAGACGGAAGGCGGAAGGAGACGGAAGGAGACGGAATAGGCGGAACTGACGGAACTGACGGAACTGACGGAACTGACGGAACTGACGGAACTGACGGAACTGAATGAGACGCAAAGGGATGAAGGTCGGAAAGGCGGAAGGGACGGCTGAAATGCTGGTACGTCTGAAAGTGGAGAATGGAGGAGGGGCAATCGAGGGGCAAGCAAAGAAGGGTGAACCGGAAGCATCTGTGGATTTCTATAGTTTCTGAAATTCTCCCGCCACCCCAGCTCCGTCCTCTCTGCCTCTTCGGCCGCCTCTTGTGTCACCTCTTTATGTTCCGCTCCTTCCGCTTGTTTCGCTCCTTTGGCTTCTTGCGCTTCATCCGCTGCTTCCGCTTCTTCCGTCTTGCCATTTTGTGAGTTTACTTACTCCATCCGGCTTTTCTGTTTTTGCGCCTTCCGTTTCTCCCAATTCGTTTCTCCCTATCCCTCCAAGACCTCAGCTTCCTGCCTGTTTATTCTGTCTCTCAGTCTGTTTTATCATGTTGTTCCTATTTTGTTTCTATCTAAATTCTTGCCCCCTTTGCTTCTGTTTTGGCTATACTTGCTTTTATTCTGCTCCTAATCCGTTCCCTATCTTCATTCCTTCTCTTCTTTCTCTTCTCAATCATATCATTCATTTTTCCTGTTTCAATCTTTTATGCTATTAGCTTTGAAGGGCAAGGAGAAACTCAGAGGAGGGGAAGGAGTGAAGAAGGAAACAAGACGACTGAAGCAAAATGAATGAAAGAAGGGTGGGAGATACAAATTCACTAATCGATGATACGGGAGGAGTTTTGATTGACAATCTGAAGAAATCTGGTTGAACTTTGGTGAACTGCGCTCAACAAAAGGAGCGAAAGGAACAATAGGAAGGAAAGGAAAGAAAGGAGTGAAAGGGAAGTCTCAAACGAACAAACGGAAAGAAGGGAAGCGAATGGAGGAACCCGAAGACTAAGCAAACCACACAAGGCGATGCATGTGAAGTGAGTGAAACACTCAGATGTAATGAGAGCAGCGAAATCAGCCAAATCAGCAAAATCAGCAAAACCATCGGAACAACTCAGACAAGCCGAAACTCCTTTCATTCGCCGAATGTTCCTTCCGTGGGTCCCCTCTTACCCCTCTCCCTGCCCTCCTACCCCTCCCCCGCCCCCTCTCTACCTCTCTTTACCCCTCTTACGCCTTTCCCTTCTACCCCTCCTCCCCTCCACCCCTCCTTACCCCTCCTCCCCTCCACCCCTCCTCACCCCTCCTTACCCCTCT
>JAKTWI010000635.1:0-12512 GCA_030561065.1 Sporopachydermia cereana | reverse complement strand
AAAAAATATTTTTTACGGGGCATGCATAATCGTGCAGCAAAGGACGCCCGAAAAAAAATATTTTTTTTCGGGCAATATTTTTTTTGGGGCACAACATCTGGAAGAAAAACTACGAAATAGGGTCTACAATGTGCAAACAAGGTACAACAGTGGAGTTTAACTACCCTGAAATTACAAAGAGCTTCGTTCACATTCAATATAAATTGAGTTTGAGGTTACTCTATATCAGTTATATCACTTTGCGGCTTTCTAGCTCCCTCAGCTCGGTCAAAGTTGTTTCTTGTGCCTATCGTAGCTCGTTATGACTTTGTAGACCCGATGTAAAGTGCCCAGACTACTTCATGAGTAGCAATTCTCCAGTTAGTGTGTTTTTTGACCTTTAAAGCCGACAACTCATTCGAGACACACCATTCGGATCATTCGTTTCCATTCCTCTTCATCCACTCATCCAGGCCACCGCCCACCATGGCGTCTCATCTCGCTTAAAGAAAAGTCTCTGTCACGTGACATGCAGCGAAGCTGATGCACGGGTGTGAAATTTCATGATAGCAAAGTGGTATTGCAGGGAAATCGGAAAATTTTCCATAGGAACCGACGCTTACATGGCAATTGTGGGAGGCACCTTTTTGGGAGTGGTTGGTCGTAGTTCTCTTTTCTTTCTTTGTTGAACTAAGAAATTTTGTTTGCTCAGGAGTTTGCTGTTTGTCGTTCTTCAGAAGATTAATATTCATACAGTAACTGAATTTTACATTATCAGCTCTTCCAACAATGTCTGACGAAAGAACTTTTATTGCCATCAAGGTAAGCTTTGCTGACAACCTTTTGGAGTGTAGTGGATTTGTGGAGTATTTAATCCTGACTGGTTGCAAAAGGCACATGACAACTAACAATGCACTATATAGCCCGATGGAGTCCAGAGAGGACTCATCTCTGCTATCTTGGGCAGATTTGAGCAACGTGGTTACAAGCTTGTTGCCATCAAGCTGACCACTCCTACTGAGGACTTGTTGAAGGAGCACTATGCTGACTTGACCTCCAAGCCTTTCTTCCCCTCTTTGTTGAAATACATGACCTCTGGTCCTGTTTTGGCCACCGTCTGGGAAGGTAAGGACGTTGTCAAGCAAGGTAGAGCTATTTTGGGTGCCACCAACCCTCTGCAATCTGCCCCCGGTACCATCCGTGGTGACTTCGCCATTGATGTTGGCAGAAACGTTGCTCACGGTTCCGACTCTGTTGAGTCCGCCAAGAAGGAAATTGCTTTGTGGTTCAAGAAGGAGGAGCTTGTTGACTACAAGCCTTCCAACATTGGCTGGATCTACGAGTAAACGGGTTGCTGCTCATGTATAGACTGGCTCCAGCTATTACTATTTCTTAGCTTGGGTATGCGGATGCTCCATTAACTAAGTTGCTTTTCGTATACCAAATCATAACAAATCTGTAGATGTCAGCCTAGTTCCTCTGTGAGTCTTACTAAGTTCTTCTACAACCTTCAGAGCTAACGTAAAACAAATGCGGTTGTCTCAGCTGCTCCTTCTTCAGTGTCATCGCCAATGGCTCACACTCCGAAGACTGTAAAAGTCGAAAAGGCTACTCAGATCCCCTGTCTACCTTTCCAACAAATAATCATTAGTTCAGCCTCGTATAACAAATCGTTCAATTAGATCCCGTCAATTCCTTCTATTCCCTTCACATTGACCACGTTTCTTTCAAATGGAGTGAGATGTGATGTCAACCACACAATACCGGAGACTATACCGATGCTCTTAATTGATATAGTCTCCGGTGTTGTCCCGTCGCGTAAGACGCGTCTGGATTCTCCCAAATTGGAAAGGTTTAAAGGGGTGATTCCCAGTTGGGATAAATGGGAGCGAGTCGTGTTGGGCAGCTGCTGGAGGCTCAATTATTATCGCTGGTTGCTTTTTCTCATAGTTTGATAGCGAAGGAGTTTCTCTCCTCTTTTCGCGAATTGGTAAATTTATTCCTTGATTGTCGTTGTTATCTCCAACTACTGCTGACTGGTCAACAAAGAATCTTGTTTTGCTGCAACCGACTTCTTTAGAGACCTCACCCGGAGACGAAAAAAATCAAAGAGAAGTTTTTCAAACCATCACCGCATTCTTTTGCCGGAGAGGTTTGACGAGGTATCCGAAAACTACCTAAGGAGGCTTAACTGTGGAGGTATTGACCGACTTGGACAGCCAGATTATTGTCGTGTCACTCGACGATACTCAACACACGTGTATTTCAGGACTGGAGAAATTTCTACTACTCGGCTTTCTTTGTTGATCTACAACCGCAGCCACAATGTCTACACTTCCCGCGATCTCGTTGAATATCAACTACGAGGAAATCACCAACGGCATTACTGATTTCCTCCAAAACTTCAAAACCTCCCTGTCAGATATCGATGTCGCCCTGGACAATCTCAACCTCGATAAAGAGACCGAGAAATCACTGTTTGGACCAAAATATATGCATCTGCTGCAAAAAGTTGCCGACCGGAAAGTCTCTACAATATACATTGAGCTCGATGACCTGAAGCAATTTGAAAGCGAAGTAGGCTCTCGGCTGAACCTCGTTGACAAGATCTGCGAAAACGCCTACCGGTACATTGAGCTCTTTTCCAGATGCATTGATGAACTCATGCCAGAGCCGACCGAGGATATCACATATAAGGATGATGTGATTGATGTCATTCTTCATCAAAGAAAGCTCCGCAACAAACGAATTGAGGAAGACCATAGAGAAGAACTGAACGCCTTCCGGTATGGCATGTCGATGACCGATCAGGAAGGAAATCCCTCTACAGCCAATGCTGTCACAGCAGAGGATGAATTCCCCCCTTTGCTGACTAGAAGATACTGCCTGTATTTCAAACCCACGACTGACATGTTCCGCGGAAATGGCAAAGCCTTGGCTGTTAGACAGGTGAAAGGTGAACATCTGGGACATCTAATCACCATTAAAGGTATCGTGACGCGAGTCTCTGATGTCAAACCTGCAGTGTCAGTTTCTGCTTATACCTGTGATAAATGCGGATACGAGATTTTCCAGGAGGTCAACAGCAGAACCTTCACCCCTCTGGCGGACTGTCCCTCAGAACAATGTAGAAGTAATCAAACAAAGGGGAAACTTTTCATGTCTACCAGAGCCTCAAAGTTCTCACCTTTCCAAGAAGTGAAAATCCAGGAAATGGCTGACCAGGTTCCTGTGGGACATATCCCCAGAATGCTGAGCATTCACGTGAATGGCAACCTGGTGCGAAGTATGAATCCTGGTGACATTGTAGATGTCACCGGAATCTTCCTCCCATCGCCTTACACTGGATATCAGGCTTTGAAGGCAGGTCTGTTGACAGAAACGTATCTTGAGGCCCAGTACATTCACCAATACAAGAAGAAATACGACGAGGAAACAAGCGAGATGAGCCAGGAGACTATTGACAAAATCAATCAGCTCAGAGCAGAGGGAAACGTCTACGAACGACTGGCCAAGTCGATCGCTCCTGAAATCTACGGACAAGAGGATGTCAAAAAGGCTCTTCTGCTGCTTCTTGTTGGAGGCGTCAGTAAAGAGATGGGGGACGGAATGAAGATCAGAGGCGACATCAACATATGTTTGATGGGTGATCCTGGTGTGGCTAAATCGCAGCTGATGAAGTCAATCACCAAAATTGCCCCCAGAGGTGTTTACACTACCGGCAAAGGTTCATCAGGAGTTGGTCTCACTGCAGCTGTGATGCGGGATCCAGTCACTGACGAAATGGTGCTTGAAGGAGGTGCACTTGTGCTTGCCGACAATGGCATTTGCTGCATCGATGAGTTTGACAAGATGGACGACATGGATCGGACTGCCATTCACGAGGTGATGGAACAGCAAACAATTAGTATCTCCAAAGCTGGCATCACAACCACACTGAATGCCAGAACTTCTATTCTGGCAGCAGCCAATCCCATATACGGCAGATACAACCCCAGACTGTCTCCTATTGAAAACATTAACCTGCCTGCGGCTTTGCTTTCCAGATTTGACATTCTGTTCTTGCTGCTGGACACCCCAACCAGAGAGGAGGACGAGCGACTGGCAGCCCACGTGGCATATGTGCACATGCATAACCGACATCCAGACATGGATTTTGAGTCATTGGACTCCATGACAATTCGCCAGTTTGTCTCCTTGGCTAGAACCTACAGACCTACGCTGCCCAAAGATGTGGGAGACTACATCACCAATAGTTACATCAAGATGAGGCAGGAACACAAGAGGAATGAAGGCGGCAAAGACCATTTCGGCCATGTCACGCCTCGTACCTTATTGGGGGTTTTGCGGTTGAGTCAGGCACTTGCCCGATTGAGATTTTCTGATAAGGTATCTTTTGAGGATGTCGACGAGGCTCTGAGACTGATTCAGGTTTCAAGAACCTCTCTCAGACGCACAAGAAACGATTTAGATGAACCAGACCAGTCGGCCACCTCCAAGATTCACAGACTGATTCGTGATCTTGCTCAGGACGCTGCTACAGGAAAATTCCGAAGTTCCGTTTCCATGAGACTTATCAAAGAGAGAGCCATTGCTCGCGGCTTTACGGAACAGCAAATCAACGAGACTATCAACGAGTACTCCATGCTTGGGATCTGGCAGGTTGTGGATGAAGGACGAAAGCTGTCTTTTATTAATGTGGACGACGACATGCTGGTTGACGATGAGGATGATGACGAGCTAGCTGATTCCATGACTATGCTGTGAGCGGCAAAGTCATCACCTTCCATTGTACCATATCATATAAGACGCGACATTCTGCACGGAACCCAGCAGCGGACAAGAGCTTCCAAGCCTTTATTTCGTTGAAATGTTTGTATAATAAGCTGAGCTGACTTGTTATCCTCTTACCACTACACTTGTGACATATGAAAGCTACGTCGCTTCAGATTCAGTGTATGATGCGAAACTTCTTTTAGAGGCTACTCTATTGTTCAATCCTATAGCACAACGAGGAGATAGCAGCATCAATATGCGACAAACTCGTACAGCACTCGCAATGCCTACCAAAACAATTTGAGTACTTGTTGTTGAGCGGCAATCCTTTCTCTCCTCAAATCGCCAATCGTACCTCATCCTAAAACATCAGCCGTCATCCATCTGCTATCAGCTCCGCAATCAACGCGTCTTCACATTCGCGTCTCCATTTTCGCGTGTCGACTTTCGCGTCTCATTTCGTTCTTATCAATATAAGATCACATAATCATAATACTGCGCCTTCTCTGCCCTCAGTGAACCGGATGTCTACAGATGATAAACAACATCTTTTAGCAAAAGGTACTTCGTTATACACATAAATATCTACCAATTTTTTCGTTTCAACAATGCATCTGCTGAAATAGGTAACTTCTAATTTTGTCTAGAAGGGGAGAGCTCTTCGATGTGCAATGGAATCACTGGCCCCACCATCGCATATCCGAAACCTCACAGGTGGCACTGGGATTAACTCCTAAAATTATCATGGCGAGCGACATCCAAGAAGAGGTGTATATCTGCCTCAGACCAAAGGGTCCCAACGAGGACCTGGTGAGGGGGTGCCCAGGGGTACCCGAGACAATTGTACGTTTCTTCAGTATGGAACCTGCACAGTGTGGTACTCTGATAGCTGTAGTACTGACTAATGGCCATTAGCCCCGGATACAAGGCACGATTCTAATCAGAGATCGCAACTTTCTCCCCATTGTGCTGCGTATGGTGACAATACGTCTTATGCGGAATGAATACACAGGATCAACGAAACACTCCAGCTCAAAGTAGGTTTTGGTTGCACCCACGAAAGAAAAAGGAATCCCTAAGCGTTTCACTTCACTTTTTCCCCTATTTCCCTTCACATTTCCCTGCATCTCATACTAACATAATCAAGACGCCTAGCGAGAGACTTTGAAGTGTGCAATTTGGTGGCTTATACACCCCCCGCAGGGCTGATCACAGAGAGACTTCAGGCTCTTGACATTCCTTTCACATTAGTACTTCCGGAACACCTGCCATCAAGTGGGCGCTTTGCTCAAGGAGCAGCAGAGACGGAGTACTATTTGCAAATACGAGTGCTGCATGGTGAAGCGCACACTTCCACTGAAAAGCGGTTTCCTATCATGATCAAGAAGTTTGATA
The DNA here is from genome assembly GCA_030561065.1 of Sporopachydermia cereana. Classification (NCBI taxonomy): domain Eukaryota; kingdom Fungi; phylum Ascomycota; class Sporopachydermiomycetes; order Sporopachydermiales; family Sporopachydermiaceae; genus Sporopachydermia; species Sporopachydermia cereana. Next base: position 6,362 of record JAKTWI010000635.1, on the reverse strand, counting down.
CTCTGCCCCTATATGAGATTTACAATGTACCCGAAGAGGCAGTCAAGATATCAAAAGATATGCTCACTGTGATGCATCTCAGTGTTCCCCGGAAAGCATTTGGCCACGGAGACGATCTGACTGTGAATATCCAGGTGCAGCTCAATCTGGATGGGTTTAAGAGGAAAAAAGGTACTTTTCTCTTTGCAAGTTCCACGAAAGGAGTGACCATGAGATCTCTCATTTTGGAGCTTGTGGAAGTTGTGACTTTAAATACGCACTCGGAGGTCAGTTCAGAACGCACCTCCATCATAAGCCGACTAGTGGAGCCTGTTGATGTCGAGCTCGACTATTCGGGTCTCAAGTGGTCGTTGATAATGCCAATTGATTTGAAGCGAAGGCCAGGCAAAGACGAGAACTTGATATCTTCCAAGAACCTGACCTTTCTGACAACCGACACGGCGTCTGGTTCGTCCTCACAATCGCTGCAGAATCAGGTTCCCTTTAGCCATCTGACGGGGTTTTCAACCAAAGCTGACTCCTATACTGTGGAATACAAGCTCAATGTTACAGCAACCACCTCAGCAAAAGACATTGAAACATCAGTGCCTATTGTGATCTCCCCATACAATATGGTGGCATCTAATAAGGCACTGAGCTACATCAGAGAGTGTATTCGAGAGGCTAAAACTTCAAACTCGGTCTGGGACCCTGAGAGGAATGGCGGCCAGTCAAGCGAGATGATCAGAATATACCAAAACACCCCACAGGACTTGAGCTCACTTCAACTGGAACAAATATCCACCAAAACGCTCAAAACATGTGTCCATAATGTACTTTAGAGCGTGACTCAAACACATAAACCACATCTTGCATTACATACAGACCATAGAATACAGAATCCGTATAATCTTCCAAGAAGACTGCATACCTATTCCACAGTGTGATTATCTTTTTCCCCAGCTGAAGACTTTGCCTTTCCCTCACTGTCCAAATCGTCCAATGGTATGGATTCCTCTACCAGCGGCTTCTTTTCCTTCACTGTGCTATCTCGCTCGTCCAAAAACTCCTTCAGCTTCTGTTTTGATATGCTGATAGCTTCAGAAGTCATGGCTTCCGTTACTTTGATCATCGGCGTCCACAGATTGAGCGACCACGTGATATAGGCGGTAGCCCCCAGAATCAAAATCAGCATGAAAAACAGAGGATTGCGCAGTACAGCCATAAGCTCGTTCCATCCCAAAGCCAGCAACAGCACATACATATACAGAGGCACCTGCGTTATGCCTTGCACAGTACTGCGCTTGGCTTCAATAAACACTGCTTCGCTCTCCTTCCTGAATTTGGCCACTATGGACCCCAGCTGCGCTTCAGATAAGATATGCCCATAATGGGCAAGATCCTCGTCCCCATCGTCAGACTCCTCTCCATCGTCTTCGGAGCTCTCACTTGAAGAACCGGAAGGGAGTTTGACATCCGGCACAACCTCTGTTCCGTTTTCATACGTCATGATGGAGAGAAGAGGCAACACAGAAAGCGCCTCTTCCTTTGCCACAGCATACAGACCATCAATATCATCAGACCGTTTCCAGAGGCGGGGCACTCCATTTTCGTCGTACCGGAACTTGTCCTCAAAGCGCTCTCTTACAATGGAGAGGACGTTTTGCTCATTGCAGAATTCCTTCACAACAGCCCGCAATTCTGTCCACATAGCCTGTCGGAACGAGAGGATGATGTCATCGTTTTCTTTGGCACTCAATCCAAGTCCCAGATCGTATTTTGAGGGAGCATCTGGGGCGCCATCCTCGGCCGAGATGACAAATCTCTCCAGAGTCTCTGCCAGTATTTCCTTCGAGTTGGTGACAATTATGTCCCACATATCCTTCTTTGGCTGCAGCAACAGCCCTTCCACCATATCTTTCAACTGACTCTTCAATCGTTTTTTCGTCTTAGTTTTAATCGACTTCAGCTCCTTCTTGATATTTTCCCGTTTTGCTTGATCTATTTGGTCCTGCAAGTCGTCCAGTTCCACTGAAAAGCTGAACAGATTGTTCTCCAGAGCAGCTGGTGCGGCAGTTTGAGTGAAAAACTCAATGGCCTCTTTTTCAGCGAGCTGCAAAAGCTCGGCAAAATTTGTTCGGTTTCCACTGGCCAGCTTTTGCTGAAATGAGTCGTTGAAGAGAGCGAAAGCGGCCTTCCTCAGCAGTGTCAACTGCTGTTTATAGAGGTTGCTTAGTCTTCCGTCAAGTCTCTTCTCCAGTTCCTGTCTTTTGTCTGTATAGACACTTTTGACGTATCGGGAGGCATTCTGGTCGTAATCTTTCAGGGCAGTCTCTTTCAATGTCTTCAGCTGACCCCATCCCAGATCCTCCAAGAGAGACGGAGGTTCCGCGGCTATCTTCGTAGAAGCCAATGACTCTTCAAATGTTTGGTAGGCCCTTTTTGATAGGTCCTCGCATCTAAACTGAGCAACCAGAACTTGCTGAGTAGGAAGATCCAGATCCTTGTTGAGATCAATCTGCTCCCAAATTTGCTCCGCATATAATGGCCAGCCATCCAGCGGTACCTGCCGATGATACTCTGGACGGAACACGAAATGGGGGTCTCTGGCCTTTATGAAGCGCTCTCTCAGATCAGCCACACCGCTTATGAACTTCTCTGGCTGCAGTATTTTGTGAGCAAGAGCGACAAACTGCAGATCAAAGAAGTCGGACAGCTTGACGTCCTCACATCCTTCCGGTTTGCTGAGACCGTCCCATATCTTTAGAAGGTCGGCCTCCAAAGTCTCGCCCAGACTTTCCACAGGCGTAATTCCTAAATGGTCTCTAATGACAAAGAGTAACAAGGAACGGTATTTGTGGGTGTGGAAGAGTGCCAGATTCACTTCCATCACCGTTCTCAGTAAAGCCATATTGGCACCTTGATATAGCCCCACTTGGGACTCCCAGAGGTTGACTATAAGAACCTCAGAAGTGGAAAGGGCAAATAAGGCTGCCTTTCTCTCAAAGTCCTGATCTTCGCCTCTTTCTCTTCCATCTGTTCCTTCGACATCCAACACTAAAATGGCGGATTTCTTGTCGTCAGAATCCAAAGTTTCTTCGCCATTGTTGCTCTGGCGTACCGCATCGCTGACTTTAGTCTCCGAGGAGCTGATAGCAGAATTGGCCATCCAGATACCTTTGGTTGTTTGCTGACGTCTAATCTGCTGGTCCATGGTATCAAAGTCAGTCTGAAAGAGCGCATTCAGCAGCGTGGACTTGCCTGTGGATTGCGAACCAAAAACGGATATCAGATGATAGGCCAGGCCCGCATTGGCCAGCCCCACCTCATCAATGTACTTAATGATACCCTTATTGAATACTTTGTTCTCATCAATCACCTGCACAGAAGCAGGCGCTTCAACCTTTTGGCTAACATAAGCCTCCTCACTCATTTTGTATAGCAATATTCACAATGTCTCTTCACTACCAGCCTTTCAGCTCCTAGATTCACAACGCGTGTAGTTATCAGGAGTATTGTTTCAGTCTTTCGATGCCACCCACACAGCTTATACGCTCAGGCATAACAACTGCCCTTATCAATAGCCCAATCACAAAATAGCAACCTCACAGCTCACAAGTCAAAACCATTTCAATGTTAGCCAACACCTTCCTTCGCTACCTCAGTTGTTTTCTGACGATCACCGATAACAACAAAGAATGTTCCTGCTGTTCACCGGCTATCCCCCAGTTCAACAGATGACCGAGCAACTTCGAGTCTCTCTTCAGTAAAGACAACCTCGCGTCTCACTCTGTACATGTGGAACCTTAAATCTCAGCTCGTAAGAATCTCCCGAGAGCCCCACCCCGATATATGGGGGGGGTGTCATGAGACATTTTCTTAGCTGTTCCATCTCTGACAGTTGACAGTTGGAGAGTATCTGAGCCTCAATTATGAGCCTCAATTATGAGAGCTGACTGAGTATATTGCCAAGTGTGTTGTGATGAGATCAATAGGATGATCGGCGATACTAAGGGTGTTCGAAAGTCGGTGAACGAAAGAGTGAAGGAGACTTGATTTTGTGGAGATCTTCAGAAGGATCGTGGCACAATGGCTACTAATAGTAAAATCGAGCGCACCCTCCAAAGGGTCCAGGAAAGGTATGATGGACAGAATGGTGATGAAGGCAGATTTAATAAGGGATTCCATGGGTTCGGAGGAACTGCAAAAACTGCCGCTCTACTTGCAGATTCTAACCATTAACTTACCTCCCAGAATTGAGGAGAAATCTTTCTATGAAGCACATCAAGCCATCCTCACAGTGGCCAATCGGTATAGAAAACAACACAACTACAACGATGCCATAGATGTTCTATACCATGGAGCGCAGAAGCTCCAGAAAGTGAATCAATTTGCCAGTGCCAGCGATCTGACTCTCTACCTGCTGGAGATCTTCAAAGAGGCGTCTGTTTCTGTGAACAACGACTCTAAGTCCAAGGTGGTGGAGCTGATTGCCAAATTCCCCGGAGATGAGCCAACTTTGAAGAAGATCGCAAGTGCAGCCATCAGGTATGTTTGCGAGGAGCCTTTTGGAGCCATAAATTGAGTTCGTACTAACAGTTGTTACAGTTGGTCGGCACAGGCTGGTTCTGAAAATGGAGATGCCTCGCTCCATTACGCACTGGGAATGAAATTTCTCGAAGGTAAGCTTGCAATTGATGCGACACAGTTGCAGTGGAGGGTTTGGTGTCTAACAATGCTCTCTTGATGAACAGGCAATGATATGTACGATGCTGAACGGCATTTACTGAGCAGCACACTGGAAGGAGTGGAAGCATACACTGAAGCTCTTTACGACTGGTATCAGCAAGACAATGACAAGCTGAGCGCCGGTCTTTATCTATCGCGAGCCGTGCTACCGTTGGTGAGTGCTTTCAACCTCAGATTTGCTTGGAGGGCTGTTGATGTTTTCCTCAAAAAACACAACCAAGCGAACGATTTTGAGAAGGAAGAAGTAACCACACCCTCCCACACTGTCTATATTTACCCCAAACTGCCGCTGGTGAATTTTCTACAGCTTCTATTGCTGTCTGCGGAAAAGCAATCCAGTGAGATGTACAACAGACTGCTCAATAGGTACTCTGGTGTGTTGAGCAGCCACAACTTCCTGGAGATCGCGACCTCAAAAATTGGGCAAATCGTGTTCAACATCCAACCCCAGAAACAAAACAATATGCTCCAAGACCTCATGAGCAACTTATTTGCCGGACAATCATAGGGCTGTTTAACACGAGGAAAAAAACTGAAGCTGTCACGTCTTACGAAGAGGAGTACAGACATTCTCACACGCCTCGGATAGAGCTCATTTTATACACAAGTGTCCTCCTGTCAATCCTCTGCCTCATCTCATTGACCCTCATACAACTCACGATCACTGGCTCTTGTCAATATCGGATCTTGTTAGTGCCTCCAGTAATTCGGGTCTTTTCGCTTTAATGAGTTCCGCTTTAGCTTCCGAAAATGTTGCCCATCGGCGTTCGCGTTTGTATGACTCTGGCCATTTGTCTGCCAGTTCCTCAACTCTCATTTGATAGAAATGAAACTCTGACCTCGGAGGATATACGCCGTTGGCTCCGCTTTCTCCCGCCCAAGTCTTTGGGGGCCGTGCATCCTCAATAACTCCAAGAAATCTCTCAATTTTTCCAATACACCCGGCTTCCTCCCATGTCTCTCTGATAGCCGCGTCCTCGTGGTTCAGCTCATCTTTCTCAATGCCCCCTTTCGGTATAATCCATAGCCCTTTGTGAGCCGCAGAAGTGACCATCACCACTCTCGTTTTACTCTCGTCCAGTGCCACTGTGCCTGCCACCATTCGAGCTCCAGTTTTCTCAGAGTAGCCTTCATAGGGATAAATGTCAGAACACATCCTCCGGACGCAAAAATATCGTAAGATCCTAGAAGCCAGTCATCTTCCGGTCTCAAGTTTCACGCCAGAGTCCATCAAATGTCGTCTTACATTGATTCTCCCGTCCCTCTCGGGCCACCATTGATCGCTCTGCCATTGCTAGCTGATTGTGCGGGCGAGATCTCCGTCAATCAGTGTTGTGCTGCTTCCAACCATCACAGGTCGAATACATGATCATGGAAAGGAGACTCACAAACTGGTCTTTAAGCAAGCCAATGATCACTGGATTACTAAGCTGTCAGTAGTTTTTTGCGCTTTCCAGGTCAAAACAGGCATCTGGTGAGGCATCACCGATTTTCCGCGTTGCGACATCGCGTCTCCTTCTTGTACAGCTGTTTTTGAAGGAGACGTGATGTTGCAGAAGGAGACGTAATGTGCAAAGAGGAGATGTGATATGCTAAGAGGAGACGTGATGGTTCTCAGGCACATGTAAGAAATC
>JAKTWI010000634.1:0-12519 GCA_030561065.1 Sporopachydermia cereana | reverse complement strand
TCCCCCCATCTCAGCCCGCAAGGCTGGGCAGAGAACCGCCGTGTAAACGCGTGATTTGGCAGCTTAAGCCATCAGACAAACAATTGAGAGACAAAAGGATGTTTCCTTTGCAAAATCATTGATGACAGAGAAATAAAACAGAACGAAAAACCACTGGAATAAATACAGCGTTTTCCCTCTCTTCCCATTGAAATCCCGTCGAAGCTTCAGCTGCTCCGACTCTCCAAAAGCTGCAGCAGCCATAGATTGTCCCCATTTGCTTATGTTTCTCCCAACATCACATACACCAACCCACTGGATATGGTATGTTTGGTTATGGGCGGTGTTTGACAGCTGCTGAGATGCTGCCACGGTCTCATTGAAGTGTTTCCCTATGTTGTACTCTGGGCTTCCAAAGGAGGAATAGAGTTGAAGTGGCATTGCACTTGATACTGCAATTGGTATTGCAATAATTACTGCAATTATCAATGAAGAAAGGCTGCTTTCTAGAGGAGTTATGAACGCAGCTTTCGTCACTTGGAAATCTCACTAGTTATCACTCTTGTCTTTTATCAGTCATCTCTGCTCCTCATTCCCCTCATACTCAGCCTCCCCGAGCCGCTTCTCACAAGTTCCACTCCTTTCTGATTCTTCTACTTCAACTCTTTCCGAAGATTTTGGATTCTTCCTTTTTCCCCCGATGCCTTTATACTCCATTCAAACACTGCTATCTTTGCCCCTCAAACTCTCAGACCACTCTCATTCCTTCTATGCCATCCCGTCTCTTCTTATTCTCTGCTCAGTCTCTCTCCCCTTCTTCATCATCCTCCTTGCTTCTCCTTCTTCTACCCCCTTTACCCCTGTTAGCTTCCTCCTTTTCTCTTCTCCTCGCCTCTCTCTCTCTCTCTCTCTCTCTCTCTCTCTCTCTCTCTCTCTCTCTCTCTCAATCCTAACACTTCTTTCTATATCCCGATCTTCTCTACTATTCCTATGTTTCCTATTGTTCCCTACTCTCACCCTTGCCACTTTCCCTCCTCCTTTTCATCCCTCCTCACCTTTCCCTCTCTCACTTCCTTCCTTCTCTCCTCCCTTCCTTCCTTCCCCTTCCCTCCCATACTAACCTCCCTCAGAACGCCCTATTCAACCATGCCAACAAGCTTTCGCAGAGCCTGAAGCGGGATTTGGAAGCTGTGGAGCGGGCGCCCAGCAGCTCGCCGCCGTCTTTGATTGGGCAGATTTCTGCCAGCATTTCGGCGTTTGTGCGGGCCATTGACGAGTACAACGATTTGGCGAAAAGCGAGTTGGACAGGGAAAAGAAAGACAAGGCGCTGGACCGCATAATCACATTCCGGAATGAAGTTGCCGAGGCCCGCGAGCGGCTCAGTAAAGTGAAGGCCGCCAGAGAAGAAGCGGTAAGTATGGGAAGGTGGAGGGCGGAGAGGAAATGCGGAAGGACGGAAAGACGGAAGAGGAAGGCGGAAAGAGGGAAAAACGGAAGACGGGAGACGGAAGACGGAAGACGGAAGACGGAAGAAGGAAGGATGGAATACGGAATGACGGAAAGGGAAAGATGGAAAGACGGAAGGGAAAAACCGAGCCGGAAAGACCGAAAGGGAATGACGGAAAGACGGGAAAAACGATTAGTCTTTTATTTGCCGGAGTTGGTTCAAATGTGATAGGCGAGAAGTTCCAGCTATTGAAACATCAGGCCTCATTGCCATTGGCTATCTGCGATTGAAGGACTAGTTGCTGATGGCGAGTTATGGGCCTTTTGCTTACAATAAGCAATCTGCAATAGCAAACGATGAACGTTTTGCAGACAGGGACCTTCTTGCGGATGAAGAAGTCCCTGCTGATAGCAATTAGAGGACTATTTGCAAGCACTGGACTATTCGCAGATGGCAGCGAATGGACTATTTGCTGAGAGCACTGGACTATTTGTTGTTACCAGCCAATTGACTATCCGCAGAAGGCGAGAAGGCAAATATTGGCCCATTGGAAAATAGTCAGCTGATGGCCCATTTGCAGATAGCCAGCTTGTGTTCCATTGGTGAATGGCAAATGATCCATTTGTGAATGACAAATAATGCTATTTGCAGATAGTCAGTGGCGCTGGGCTTACTAAATACTCAACCGGCTTGGCTACAGATAGTCAATTGTCGGCAATTGTCACCGATAGCTCAACTCGGCTGCAGATTAGCTTCCGCCCTTTGTCCCAATCAGGCATCCGAAATACCCTCGGCATCCCCTTTCATCTCCTCTCATCTCCTCTCATCTCCTCTCATCTCCTCTCATCTCCTCTCATCTCCTCTCATCTCCTCTCATCTCCTCTCATCTCCTCTCATCCCCTCCCACCTCCTCCCATTCCCCTCCTCACATCTCATCTCCTTTCATCCCACCTACTAACATCGCATCTCCAGCTCCATGCCAGCAACCGCAGCGAGCTAATAGGCCGCCGCGGGTTTGAGGCCCAGACACCCGACAACCCGTTCGGATACCAAGTAAACTCCGGAGCCCCCGGAGCCCCCGGAGCCCCCGGAGCCCCCAGAGCCCCCGGAGCCTCCGGCTCCCTCGGCTCCTCCTCGGCCCGCACGGGTCTGTCGCTGGAAGCCGGGCTCAATAAGGAAGCCAACGTGCTGAGCCAGGCCGGCCAGCAGTTAGACGAGTTTATCGCCCGAGGAAAGCTGGTGCTGGGGGATCTGAACGAGCAGAAGGAGATTATGAAGAATGCACAAAGGAAAATATACAGTGTGGCCAACACGCTGGGGATATCCAATGACACTATAAGGATGGTGGAGAAGCGGGCGAAACAGGACAAGTGGTTTTTCTTTGGCTGTGTGGTGGTGACGCTGGTGTGTTTCTACTATATTCTTAAGTGGTTTCGGTAGGGGGTGAAGGGGAGGAAAAGGGGAGAGAAAGGGGTGGGAAATTGTAGCAGATATTGTCTGCTATTGAGAGTCTGATAGAGGCACGATAGGCACGACAGCGGCAGGTCAGCGGCAGGAGTGTAGTGTGTTTTCTGAGTTGAGCTGATTGGTGCTGCTGCGTCAGATATTACTGAGATGAGTGTTATAGTTACTCCTGTTTTTCTGATATGATTGATGCATCACTCTGCTGGGGGTAGGTTCTCTGATTTCTGGGGTTGAACTTGCAAGTAGTTAGCTGAGTTGTACAGTTGAGCTTGCAGGCATTTATAATGAGATCGTTGGGATGCTGGGGAAGTCCATCAGAGGGCTTTGAGATACTGGGAAATGCATAAGTGAGTTGAGGTGAGAGGAAGGAAAATGCAGCTTGAGCTGCTGATATGAAGAGCGATGATATGGAAAAGGGATTGCAATAAGGAATTTTTGTTTCTAGAGTTGAGCTGGCGAGCAGTTATATTGGAAAGGGTTTGGGGCTCGAAGTTTAAGAATAATTTGAGAGTTTGCTTGCCTGGCCTTCAGGGAATGGCTCACTGAGTTATGTGAGGACCTCCGGGGAAAGGGGAAGGGGATTGTATGAGAGGAGATACAAGGAGGGAAGGAGTTGCATGGGAGATTCAGTCATGCTGATTCAAGTACAGATATCATAATCGAATATTGGATGTTTGGGATCAGAAGGAGGAATTACTGGAAGAGGAAATTGAAAGCGGAATTGGAAAGCAGAAGCAGGAAGCGGAAGCGGAAAGCGGAAAGCGGAATGCGGGCGGAAAGCACAAAGAGAAACATTGAGTACAGAGGGAAAGGTACATTCAACACGATTGATATTTATTCAACCACATTGGAGTGACGGTTACAGTCTATTCCGTTAGGGAAATCGGCCACTGGAACAACAGTCCACACAGACAGTATATTTGCTCATAGCTAGGTGGATTTCACAAAGAGCGGTAGCCTGGCCCTACCGGTCTGCTGAGATGTGTAGCGGAGCAGCGGAATAGCGGAAGAGCGAAAATAGGAAGGTCCGAGTAGCGGGCCGAAATGACTGCGGAAGGGCGGAAGGCGGGAACGGAACGCACTGATTTCGGGTAAGCCAAGGATTATCGGGGAGGAAGGGTTGAGTGAATTATATAAAGGCCTGCAATTATCTTTCCCGCGCTGTTTCCGCTATTTCCGACTCTCTGCAGTTGACCTCTTCCTTTTGATAATATCCGCTCAATGTGCCGGCCAGGCGAAATTCTTTCCGAACGAATGACCGTCGCCAATCCCTCACTCCTCTATAGACGATGACGCCTCGTCTGCTGTTTTTCATTTCTTGTACAACTGGGAGGCTGAAGAAACTGGGATCCATAAACAACCTATCAGGGAAGAGATATGAGACAATTGGGCTCGCTCCCAATGGACTTCCACTATGAATAGAAGGATACTATACTGAATGCAATTCAAAGGAACATCTTTCGGTCATGAAGGAGTACTGAATCTGAGTCAGCAATTAAACATTTTGAAAACACCCTTTCTATCACCTTCCTCTCAGCGGCCATCCTTCTCACTTCAAAGCAGGTCAAACTGATTGCCATACTGGCTTAACTGAGTAAATGAAGAAACGATACGACTGAAGGGCCATTCCCCAATGGGCTTGTTTGAGAAGAAAGCAATGTGAAGAAGTTTCCGTTTTTCATGCTATTCAAACAACATGATATTGTCAGAAGGAAGTGGCGTCCTGTTGTCCTACTGAATCGGGTCTGACATCTTTTTGAGGCTGAAAATCATGAAATACAACAGAAGTGGAAAACCTGGCATAGTCGAGTAATCCACCCAGTATTCCTGACTTTCTTAACAGCAAATAACTCTACTAGCGGGAGCTGCGACTCTGTTTTCTGTTTCCTTTGCCCTCATTGTCATTGCCTCCATTACTTGTATTGTAGGGCTTTCGAAGCTATTCCATTCCAGTAACAGAATCATCATTCTGTTGCTGGATCATCATTCATTATACTCACACTTTTCAAAGCAGCTCCGAAGCAGATCTCCTGCCTTCCCTTCTCAACCGGCTTTTTTGCTTTTCCATCTCTTTAGCTTACAGTTCCTACTCCCCTCAACTCTTAGTTTCAATCACTTCATCATCCCTTCTACTGCCAACTCCTCTGAATCTCAAACATCACCATCCACTTCTTTCTTATTTCCTCTCTATTCCATAATTTCTCATCTCCTTAAATCCCCTCTCCGCTCAATTCCCACTTCATCACTTCTATTCTAATCACTTCCCATTTCCTCTGCACTACCAAAACCTGCCAAGCACCTGCTATTCCCCACAATCTACCACATTTTCCTCTCGGCCCCCTTAGGTTCCTCTGCTTCGGTTTTCCTGCCACACGTAGCTGAAATGCCTTTCCACCTCTGCAACCTTCTCTGGAATAAACACCTACATGCATCCATTGCACTCCGGTATGGCTGCTCTTCTGAATGCCGTACCTGATGAAGCGAGGAATTGAGGAGTGCAGAGTACTTCGGCAATAGGAAGATTAGGACACTGACGACATGTTCGGAGCAACAGGAATATCACTCACAGAGCAAGCAGAATCTGAAGTAGATGCTTTTTAGTATGTTTCCATACATTTCTCTAGAGTCTTTCATATCTTCTATCGCAGTTCGGGTTTCTATTCCCATCTCCGTAGGCTTTGCCTGAAAATTTTCAATCCCACGCGTCTCTCCCCCTGTTTCGAATCAACAAAAAACGTCTCAGATAAACAGCCGAATCCCAGGGGAATCGTAGTAAATAGAACAAAACCCCAGCAACTCCTCTCGCTATTTCAGATATCATACTGATCTCCTGTCGAGGCTGGCCGCTCATCGCCTTTATTTAAGGTTTATTAAACCTTACGTCAAACCTTGCTTGACACGCCTAACCTTAACTCAATTTTACCTCAATTCAATGCCACCGACGCGTCAGTTTCCGAAACAAGTAAATACCCTGAAACTCAATCCTCACTAGCGCCATCGCCCTTCCCAAAACGGCACACGCCAAAAATGAAAAATTCCAGCCCGAGCCCGACGCGAAATGTCAACCGGCAGCCAAACAATGCAAAGCCCTGCAAAGCCCCTGCCAATTCACCTGCCAAACGACTGCTAACAAGTCCAAAACGCGGTCCCACAGGCCCGGGAGACGCGGGTGGCCGGGAAAAGCCAACTAGCATTTCGCCCGTCTCGGTAATATCAGCTGCCTCATTCCATCATCGGCTTGGAACTGCTGGGCACATTCCCAGAGGCAGGAGAATTGCAGGAAGAGTTGTTGATTCAGGTGAGGTTTGCATTTGGTTTGCATTTATATAAATACTCCAGGAAGGATGGCAAGTTTGGTGATGCTGCAATTGCGAAGTGAGGAGTCAGAATTCACAGTTGAGAAAAGGAAGGAGAACTGAGAAAGTAGAAGGGAGACAATTGAGGATTCGTGATAGCTACAAGGAGATACAGAGGTGTTTTATTGGAGAAAAGCTGGAAATTCACCCCGGCCAGAACACCGATAGACACAGATTTGACCTCAAGTTTCTATCATCAAAGATCAATCCGAGGAATTATCCGCTGCCCATTCATTTCAGCGGTGTTTCTTTATTACTTGCCTTCTTATCAGATCCAGCAACCCCTCATTTCTACCCCTCCCCCGCTACCCCTCCCCCTCTACCCCAATGAAACTGTGCCCAGTTTTTCTGCTCGGCCTCACTCTGGCGGCCCCCGCCTTGGCTCAGCCGGTTCACGTGCACCACCCCCACAACAAACGGGACGCCGCTCCCGAGCCGCAGATTGTTGTTACCGTCACGGTAACCGCCGGCGCCCCCGCCCCCGCCACAACACTGGCCACCAGCTTTGCCAGTCCCGTGTGGGCCCCGGCAGACTTACCCGATTGGGACGCGTCTTCGGCTGTTTCGGCAGTGTCTTCCGACTACCCCGCCCCCACCTCCTACCCCGCTCCCGCATCATCTGACCCCTCCTCCCCCTCCCCCGCCCTCCCCTCCGGCCAGTACGGCGGGGCCAAAGGCATCATCTACAGCCCCTACAAACCAGGCGGATGCAAAACCCCCGAAGAGGTAAAAGCCGACATCGCCCGCCTGTCCCAATTCGGCATCATCCGCATCTACGGCGTGGACTGCGACCAGGTGGCAAACGTGCTGGCGGCCATTTCCCCCGCCCAGCGGCTTTTCCTCGGCGTATATGACATCACGCAAGTCGAAGCGGAACTGCAGACGATTCGATCGGCTGTAGAAACCGCCGGCGGCTGGGGCCGAGTTGATACTGTGTCCATCGGCAACGAGCTTGTGAACAGTGGCGCAGCGAGTGTGGCGGCGGTGGCGCAGGCGGTGGCGCAGGGCCGCAGTCTGCTGCGGCAGTGGGGCTTTGCTGGGCCGGTGGTGACGGTGGACACGTTTGTGGCCGTGATTGCCCACCCGGATTTGTGTGGCGTGTCGGACTATGTGGCGGTGAATGCGCACGCGTACTTTGACGGCGGGGTAACTGCGGGGCAAGCGGGGCAGTGGCTGTCCGAGCAGATCGGCCGGGTGGCGTCCGCCTGCGGCTGCGCCCGCGAGTCGGTGCTGATTACCGAAAGCGGGTGGCCGCATGCCGGGAACGTGAACGGGAAGGCAGTGCCGAGTGTGGAAAATGAGGCGGCGGCGGTGGCGTCGATTGTGGCTGAGTGTGGCGCGCAGACGCTGCTGTTTACCGCTTTTGACGATCTGTGGAAAGCGCCGGGGGCGTGGGGCGTGGAACAGGCGTTTGGCATTTTTGGCCAGGGAAGTTAGGAGGGACGAAGGGGGGATCGGAACAGAAGGAATGGGAACGATTGAAGCAACAGAAGGTTTACAGTTGATTGAAAGAATAGAAGGAGTACAGTTGAATGAGTTCAATGTGTGTACGGGAGGACTTTGAGGAAAGACAGAAGTACGGAAAGACGGAAAGACGGAAGGGATGGAAAGACGGAAGGGATGGAAAGACGGAAAGACGGAAAGGCGGAAAGGCGGAAGGGATGGAACGATGGAAAGACATGTCGGAACGGACAAAAGGGAAGGTAGAACTATTGGAAAAAATAGAGGAAAAAGACCGAATATTGGTTGAACCCCGTTGGACGGAAGGAATGAAAAACAGGAATTGAAATAACCCAATGAATGAAATAACCCAATGGCATTTGGAGATGAATGGAACGGAACTGGAAGTAAACGGAAAGGATTTGAGGAGAGGGAAACAGGGAGGAGAACCCAGGATTCATGTATATGTCACTAGAGCATTTGAATTGGAATGCAATACTTTGAGAAGCCGGGCTGTAGGAAAAATGAGGGAGGGTCGGAGAAGAACAGAGGGAAGGATGGAGAAGAAATGAAGGAATGATATGGAGAAGAGATGAAGGAATGAAATGGAGTAAATAATCATCTCGTTGAACAGCACAAGCAGACAATTGAGAGATTAGAGTGTCAGAATTGTTTACTATAACGCTCTATGGAGCTAAGTAGCTATACCGCATCTACTTGTATTTTGAGGGAAGGAAAAGATGACAGAGAAGGTAGGAGATTGGAAAGGTGGGAGAAGGATATGAAACGGAGTGACAGATGAGAAATAGAGCAGAGATATGAGAAGGAAAAGTTGAGAACAGAGGTGGGATCGAAAAGAGAAAGATGAATACCGAGAACAGGAATTGAATTGAGAGTGAAACTGAGAACAGAGAAATGAGAACTGAGAAATGAGAATGAAATCCGAGAGGTGAGAATCGAGAATTGAGAGACAGAAATGAGGAAAGAGGAATGAGCAACGAGTTGAAAGGCTTGACATGAGAAATGGGGAGTGAGAAGTGATATTGAAGATTGACAAGTTGTACCTTCTGAAAGGCCAAATGGTATATCAACAACCATTTCAGAGCTGACAGTTCATTGAAAACTGAGAATATCACAAATCACTCTATGCTACCCACATTTCTACAGCCTTAGCCTTCGGTACAGGTTTGAAGAGAGTGGCCCTTCAGTCTTAATCTGCAGTTCTCTCAGCAAGTGGACTTTAAATCCGTCAAATCCTCAAGTGACAAAGTGAGCTCTGACGATCGGCACATAACATACCTCGAAACAGCATCAACAGCTTGATTTGCCTCATATAACTCAAGCATGATCACTTTTTTATTGGCTCGTGAGAAATGATAGAGTTGTAATTCTGCTGTTCTACAGTCAAAAGGTCCTATCAATAGTTATATGAGATTCCATCTACCCCAGACCTACTAACACGGACTGAGACTGAGACAGGAACGATTTGCCAGGTTCTCTTCACATGATCCTAAAATCACCCAGCATTACAATAGCACTACATTTCATCTACACTTCATTACCATTGCATCACAATTGCATTATAGTACAGTAGAAACGGGATTACTCGCTGCTGTTTCTCATTCAGAGTGTTTTCCACACAATCACATAGAGAGAACCCTTCTGCCATATCGGCACATAGAGAGTTAGCGATAGGGTTGTATACTCGGCTGCAGTAGAACAGCTGAAAAACCTGTGGCGGGAACGAAAGGAAGTTGGAAATGAGATGAAAGCTGAGGTGGGGATTGAGGTGGAAGACAAAGAAAATCAGTATATGTCCAGAGGGAGCTTTCAGTGGAAAGAAAAAGCCCCAAAAGCATAGGAAATGAGGGCGCCATGAAGGTCGAGGAAGCTGAAGTTTCTGCTTCCCAAATTTGCCAAATCACACAGTAGCAGCCACACTTCCGCCGAGTGTGTCAATATCCATCTCTTCTGGCTCTTCGGCTCCTCCCGATGCGTCTTCCGCTTCCGCTTCCGCTTCCGCTTCGGCTTCGGCTTCGGCTTCGGCTTCGGCTTCCGCTTCCGCTTCGGCTTCGGCTTCCGCTTTCTCCTTCTCTTCTGCCTCTCTCTTTTCATCCTCCTTTTTCCTCTCCTCTCTTTCCCTTTCCTCCCTCTCCCTTTCCTCCCTCTCCTCCTTCGCCGCCACCTCCGCTGCCAGCCGACTCGCCTTCTGCTGCAGCTTCCACGCCAAATACCGCGCGCTGTGGCCGATCGTCACCAAACCCGGTTTCTTCCGGTCTTCCGCCGGCGCCTCTTTCCCGCCGGCATTTTCGGCATTCTCAGCATCAGCCCCGCTATCTTTTCCGCCTTCCGCTCCCGCGTCCGTTTGAGCGTCCATCTTCACTTTTGTGTCAATCAGCAAAAAACTAGCCGGACTGTACAGCCGATTCGCCACATACAGCGGCGGCACCGACGTCCACAAAATCGGCTTCTTCAGCTCCCCCGCCGCCGTCGTCAGCGGCTGGTTCACCTCCAGCACCTCCCCGCGCTCCTCGGGCCCAATCTCCTGCTCAAACATTTCCGGAATGAGATACCGCGAGGGCGGCGCGTGCAGAACCGATCCCGTCAAAATAGCCGATGCCCCGCCTCCGCCCCCGCTTCCACCGAGCCCCGCCCCCGCAGCGGGCACCCGTGGCACTGCCGAAACGGGAGATGCCGCCACAGGCGGGCCCGCATACTGGTAAATCGGCGGGCCGGCCGAAGAAGCCGGCGGCACCGGAAGAGGCGCTGCCGCCGCCGGAGCCGAGAAAGCGGGGGCCCCGCTTCCGGAACCGGAAGTCTTGAAATTCACCGTCTGCCCGCCCCGCACATACGTCTGCACGGGCGCGGGGCCTGCCGCGCCGCCGGCACTGTACGTGTTTGTGGTGAACGTCATGCGGCCAAACATGAGGTCTCCGCCCGAGGCCGGCGGAGGGCCCGCCGGGTGGCGCAAACTCGGCAAAGACTGCAGGCGGCCGGAAGCGGGAGCCGAGCCCGGCGCCGAGCCGGAAGCCGAGGCCGGCCTGCCCCGCGCCGGCTCGGCGGGGGACCCCGCCGCCGGAGTGGACGTTTCCCGCTCCTCGGCAGCCCCGCGCGGTCGCGGGACATACACGGCGCCCCGCAGCGGCGGGGCGTTTGCCGCGCCCATCACCGGCTCGGGCAGCGGGTCGGCTTCCGAAGCCGTCGGCGGCAGCGAGTCCTTCAGCGGCGACGGCAGCTTCGGCAGCGGCTGCGCCTTCTCAAACGGGACAAGCCGGTAGTCCGGGTGGCGCATTTCGTCCGGCAGACAGGCCTTCCATGTCCGGATGCGGTTAAAACTCTTTTCCACGTCGTTGTACCGACTCTCGCAACAGTACACTTTGTCGCTGTGTTCCCAGCCCTCGGGCCGGCCCCGTTGGTATTTGGTTACGTACATCACAAAACACTTCTCCAGCACTTCCGACACCGGATGGTCTCGGTACTGTCCGGATTTGAATACCTCGTTCGGGTAAAACTGCCGGTCCACCGGATGCACCGTTTGCTCCGGCCGGTAGTACCAGCACGCGTTGAACCAGCGGGCGCCGTCCACTGTTTGCCAGATGCGGAAGATCTGCCCCACTATCGGCGGGGCGCCGGGGTTCGGGTTGGCGATGTGCACCCAGTCGCCGACTTTGTACACCACGCCTTTCTCCTCAAACTGGTCCAGCGGCACTTTCCCCTGCCGGCGGGACTCCGGGTCGAGGTAGTTTGCGTCCGGGTTTTTCATTTCCTCGGCGTGGATGGCCTCAAACTGCTGCAGCAGCAGCTCGGCATCGGTGTAGGCCTGGGACTGGGGCGGCGAATAGAGTTTTGCGTTTGCCACCAGCAGGCGGATGTCCCGCTCAAACTCGGCGACGGAGTTGTATGTCTTCCGCTTAATGTTTTTGCATATGCCGTCGATGGAGATCGGGTGGCGCACCACTTCGTAGTACCCGGGGAACGATTTCGGGTCGGGCAGTTTCTCAAACGCGCGGCAGATGAGTTCGCCGTCGTCGGGCCGGCGGGTTTTGCGCAGGTTGCGGAGGATGTTTTTGATGCGCTGCTCAAAGGGCCGGTCCACAATCGGCGGCCGTTTGCGCCGCTGGCGGGCCTCCGCCCCGCCGGCCCCGCGGGCCAGCGTCATTTTCTTCCGCGCGCGGGGCTCGTCGGAGTCGTCGGAGTCGGCGTCGGAGTCGTCGGCGTCTTCCGAATCGGCGTCGTCGTCGCTCGGGGCGGATCCTCCGCGGCTGGCGGGTTGGGCTGCAACGGCGCCGCCCTCGGCCTCCTCGCCGTCCTCCGTTCCGTCGGGTAGGGGTCCCAAATCGGGGTATTGCATGTCGGCGGCGGCCAGATCCGGGTCGGCCCGGATAGTCGGGATTATGTAATCCCGAATGTGCCGGTCCACGGCCTCGGCGTCGGAATAGATGGCGGAGCCCTTGAGGTTGTAGAAGCGGGCGTTCCACGTGATCTGGACCAAGTCAAGCACAAACTGCTGCGCGTTGCTGTAGCGGAAGTTGTTGAGGTTTGTTTTGATCAGGTGGAGGGACATGGGACGGCGGATGACCCGGTAGTAGTCGGCCAGCAGACGGGGCGGAAGCACATGAAACACTTCGGCAACATCCCGAACGCCGGAAGGGTCGCGGAGATTGTACACCGTTTCCAGGATGGGTTTTAGTTTCACCGAAAGAGTGTATCGGAAGGTCGGCACGCGGAAGGGTTTCTTGCCTGGTTTGTTTGTCACCAGAACGGTGTCGTCTTGGGATTTTTGTGCGGAATTGCCGGCGGGATTGGCGGGGTTGGTGGGGTTGGTGGGGTTG
>JAKTWI010000633.1:0-12598 GCA_030561065.1 Sporopachydermia cereana | reverse complement strand
ATAGCCCAAATATCGAGACAATCGTCAAACACGAGATTGGAGAAATTGGATAAAAGAAACTTCACTTTTGTTGCCAGATTGGCCACAGCGGCTCCTACTACTCCAAAGATGACGGAGCTCCATATTGGAACATAACCACAAGCAGGAGTGACACACACGAGTCCTGCAACCAAACCGGAGCAATAGCCCGTGATGCCATACTTCTTGTCATACCGCAAGTCCAGCAGCATCCAGGTTAAGCCTCCACATGAGCCTGCCAGAAGAGTGTTGAAGATAGCCACAAGCGCTTGGGCATTTACAAGGTAGTTTGTCCCAGAGTTGAACCCTATCCAGCCAAGAAGCATCAACATGGCTCCCAGAACCACATTTGACACACTTGACATACGGTAGTTTTCTGCAAACTCCACACTGCCATAGTCTTCCCGTGGTCCCAACACCAGACTGTATGCCAGAGCTGTAGACCCACTCACTATGTGCACAGGAGTTCCTCCCGAGTAGTCCAGAGTGCCGAGTTTGGCCAACCAGCCCTGAGAGTTCCAGTGCCAGTAGGCGATCGGATCGTAGACGACAGTTGCCCAGATAAAGGCAAATGCAAGCATCGGGAAGATGCGCCCTCTTTCGGTGATAGCTCCCAGAGCCAAAACAGCAGTAACCAAGCAGAACATGCCGTTCATCAATGCAGCCCCTAACAGGGGCAAATTGTAGACACCGTCGCTGTCGCTTATAGGACCCGTATGCCCACCTGAAGATTCGATAGTGGACACTCCGTTGACGAATCGATCTGGGAACCCAGAAAATTTTAGATTCCCCAGAAATGGTGACCGATTATCAGAGTCTGAGAATACCAAGGAGAACCCGAAAACAAACCACTGCAGTATAATCACTGAAAACAGAAACGGGCACAAGGCAATCATTGAGAGAGCGGATTTCCGTCTCGTCAGTCCCGAATAGAAAAGACTGGCGCCCACCGCCATTAGGAAGATGAGGAAGGAACATAATATGATGAATGCGGTGTTTCCCGCATTGAAAGTGTTGGTGCTACCAGCAGGGGAATCTGCTATGGACACGGCAGCCTCCGACATGATGCCAGTGTTGGGTCAAATATTGAGAAGAACAGCTCTGATGCCTGTTCAGTCAAGGATGGGGCAAAGCATCAACTCTTCCCAGTTGCTTCCCAGAGCCTGCGATGGGATATGAAAGCGTAGTAAGCTTGTCAGTTTACTCCTCTATTCTATCCGCTGTTATCCAAGCCCAGAAAGCGATTTGCAAACAGCTGCTGTGGTTCAGTGGCCAACAGTATATTGGAGAGCTTTTACAGAACAAGACTCAGTAGTAAAGCCTCACGCCTGTTTGGCAACCCATCAATCAAACAGTGGCCTTTCCAGTGGATGGCTCAGGTGGGGAAGTGTAAACAATAGAAAGCTTTCTGAAGCGAGGAGGTACTATCGGTGAGCCAAGCAATTCATTCAGAAAGCAATTATCACAGGATAGCAGTGAATGATTTAGAGAAAAGCTGGAAAGTCAATATCAATATTCTCTTCAAAAGTCTTCACCTGAAGAAGATGTGATGTGTATGAAAAGTTTCAAATGATCTCGGCTCTGTGGGACATTTGAGTTACGCCTCAGCGCCTTCCGCAGACAGAAAGTTCAGAGCTAAACTTCAACCTGCATGAGCCTGTCGTTGGGTTTGCATGGCAGGATAGTTTCCGGTTTTCAGCATCAGTCTGACTACTGAATTCTGGCTTGCCAGCAACTGTATGATAGGCAAATAACAGCATGTCATTGAGTCTTTAGTATTTTCCTCTGATTTATTTTATAGTCTGGATACAAAAAGAAAGCAATGAGCTCAGGACAACAAAAGAAAGTATGCTCATCATTGGAGCGTCGATCGGAAGACATGCTCATGAGGTCTGGAGATCGCCCATAGACCCTCCATATTAGGGTTTAATGCCTTTATCATAGTGCAAAAACGCTAATGCATTGCTTGCACTTTAAGTTAAGCTAACTCCAGTTGACCGTTGGGTTACCGGTAAGAGTCCATTGTCCAATCTAGACACTACGAAGAAGGGACTTTCAGTGAGAAGATGCTAGTAGAGACATATGTGAGTAATTCGATGTTTGTGCAGACCAACACTCAGTAAGCTAATAACTATCCCATAAGACATAAACTTGAGGTTGGGTCGTAAATGATCACTGGCTGTGCTCAAGCTCAAGCTCAAGCCATCGCCTGAGGTTATGTCAGCTCATTAAGTTCTCTTTTATGCAAATCTATGCAGCACTGATAGAAATGTTGAACAATCCATGGTCAGCTGAAGAGCAGGCGAACAACTGGAGAGCACAACCTTTGTAGTCTCAGTTAAGCTTCCTGCAAACTTAAAGGAGCAGATAATTCAATACTATAGATTGAGGGAGAAGAGGCGTTTAACTCTCTCGATAAACTGTGGGCTCTTTGCTCTCATAGTGACAGTCTATCCTGCATCTCAATGCATGAATGCTGCAACTCTAACATTACCTGCATCTGGATGCATCAATTTTGCAGTCCCTACTTTGAAAGGACGTCTCTCAAAATTTTCCAATGGAAAAGACGATCCGAAGCACGATCGGGAGCAAATATTCAACGCTGGGATGGAAGCTGCTAGTATCGTTGTCGCAGTTCTTGGTATAGTGCCACACTCACTCAATAATCTTCTCGCAATATCAGGCGAGTCGCCAAACTGTCTAACATGACTGCTGAGTCTTCAAATATGAGTCGGAGCTTCGAGACGCTTGTGCAGTCAAGCAAATCATCAGCCCGCTTAGGCGTGCTGAAGCTAAAACCGAATCAGCGAACCATCCCATATCTACAGCAGATCAATGACTACAAAAACAGTACATCTTCAAGCTCCACAACCCTTCAGTCGCTAGTCGACAAAAACTACAGCCTGAGTACACCAGCTCTGATCACGCCAACATCCCGAGGAGTGGTGCCTCACCTCACCCCAGATAACCTGGAAAAGCATGTCAACAACTCGGCGTACTATGTCGGTTTGGAAGATTTCATGGAGAAAACTCCGGCAGATCCAGCACTCTTGAAATACCCGGGGTTGTTGAGATCCCAATTGCCATTCGAGGCAGAGAAACCGTTGATCGTTGCCCCCAGAAGATCGAGACCTGTCCCTATTTCCTCCAACTCCAGCAACACCACCAAGTCATCAAACTCGAACACGTCTCTTTTGGTGATGACAAGCGAAGGGTTTCGTCAGGCGCCCATATCGCATTACTTGTCTCTGGCGAAGAAGTTCACACCTGAGATGATGGTTATACCAGCTGATCTGCCCAGTCTTCAAGGAAACGGCAGACCTGATACGAGACCTGGTGGTAACAGAATGAAACGGATGATGAGCCGAAGCCTTGCTTGGTTTGATGAAACTGGTAGGTTCCTGGAATCCGAAGAAGGACGGGACATAGGTCTTGTTGTGTCCAGTGTTCTCCCGGGTGTGGCCATCTCCAAGTATGGCCAGTTGGAGTTACTGGTGAAGTATGCTCTACTCAGCATGAAAAGAGACATAGGGTTACTGTTTTGGGATCCAGATACGCCCTGGGAGAGGCTGACCGCTCAACTCGATGCTGAACCCTGCAATGAAAAAGTCTCAGATGCGGGAATTTCTGACGATAAACTGCTTGGGAGCGAAATAAGGCAAAAGTTGGAGCCTCTGGTGAGAATTTTAGGTGTTGCATGCACGACTCCCCAGGAGTTATTGACCGCAATCCGATCTGGCTATGATCTTTTCACCAATGATTTTGTCCACGTATTCGCTGATCGGGGACAAGCGTTAAACGTACAGTTCCCTGTTGATCCCAGCAAGGTTGAATCAGGTGAACGTGTCAACCTCACTACTGACTTGTGGGACGAGAAATACAAAACGGCTATGGTGCCTTTGAACGATATTGGTACTGTGCTATTGAATCACGATAACGAAAGGTTCAACTATACCCGCGCCTATGTTCACCATCTACTTGATGCCCATGAAATGACCTCCTGGGTCATTTTATCAATGCTCAACTTGCGGGTGATGGAAGACTTTATGGACGGTGTGAGGAAGAGCCTACAGAATGGCACGTTCGAGAAAGAGGTGGACAATTTCTTCAAGGTTTACGGCACGCACGAAGAAGCCTGTCAGTTTTTGGCTACCAAAACCCTGAAAGGTGTGAAAACCAAAGGTTATCAAAATGGGTTCGACAGATTGGATGAGATTGTTAGCGGTCCCACCCCGGCAATTGGGTCATGATGCACTAGAATACGACCTAACTCCTCTCTCTCACTCTGTTCCTCATAACGACTAATCAAACTTACCGCATACCTTCGACAACCCACCATAATTGCATATAGATATGAATATTCATCTCCCCAATCTCCCATATTTATCATTTGGCTTATCGTGACTTCAGATCTCCTCATAGAAAATCACCCGCTGCACGTGACTATTGCTGAGATTACCCGGGCTGTGACACGTGACTTTGCCATCTCCATCTGATCATGAGCTGTGAAGTCCTGCCAACTCCTATCTCTACCATATAGGAAGATATATATAAAGCTAGCTGAGGGTATTTCCTGTGAAGCATGTGGCGCAGATGACTGACACAATGGGGACGCCTTGAACTGTTGAAGCTGGCCGAGTACGTGACACGCGAAGAATATACGATTGACAAGATGCCTATGCTGAAGTTGGTTTCCCTTGATGGGGAGTCCTTTATGGTGGACTCCAAAGTGGCCATGAAGTCTGTGCTGGTGAAGAATTTGTTGGGGGACTTGGGTGACGATAACGTACAGGAGATTCCTCTCCCAATGGTGCGGTCCAACATTCTGAAGAAAGTGCTGGAGTGGTGTGAACATCATAAGGACGACGTCGTTCTGAACGAGGACGAGTCTGAATCGCCCTCAGTGGCCGACCAAAAGAAGAAGAACACACGTATTGACGAGTGGGATCAGAAGTTTTTGCAGGTGGATCAGGAGATGCTGTTTGAAATCATTTTGGCCGCAAACTATATGGATATCTCTTTGTTGTTGGAGGTTGGCTGCAAGACTGTGGCCGGCATGATCAGAGGCAAGTCTCCGGAAGAGATCAGAAAGGTGTTCAACATCATGAACGATTTTACCCCTGAAGAGGAACTACAAATTCGACGTGAGAATGAATGGGCAGAAGATCGATAGGCGGATTGGGGCCCAAAGGTTTCTTCAGTGGCGCTTCTGTAATGCGAGGGTCAGTGTTCTGGTTTGCTGATGGTAAGTCCTAACTTGGTGTGTATAGGATAATGACTACAATAATAATCTCTGGACTACAACATCATATTCGGATCATGCGGCCGAGAGTGCCTTGTCTACGCTACTTCAGACTTCCCTCATTTCGTCTTTATCCATATCATCTAACTCCTTAACCTTTGGCACAACCATTTTTGAAGCTTCACGACTCCTCTCACCCCAGCTGCACTGACATGCACAATCATGCATGTATCTCCCAATTCAGCAAAGCACTGGATTACCTGGCATCAGCTGAACTCCTATCATGTCAAATACCTCGCACTCGAAAGTCTCCCAATTCAGGTTTAATTATGCGTGATCTTCTTTTTTGTAGCATCTCCAATGACTGAACAGTTTACACAACAAACTGCTGCCCATATCCACTGCACCCGCTGGAAAGCATCCCGCACACTGTCACCTGGTGCTGCAGTTTCCTCTTCCAGATGGCCATGCCTATCGCGTATATTCCTGCCCAATTGGTGGACAAAGTATTCCATCGTTCCCTTAACTCCACATCTTGTATTACCAATGCCTCTTAGATCCTTTCAAGATGTGGTTATCCAAGTCCAGTTTTGTAGTACATTCCTCCAGATAGTCTCCTTATTCCTCCACTTACAGCCAAGCTTCTCCGCCACTCCATCATAGACCTCTTGTGTACAGTGTGTCTCCCTTTGTCTCTGACGTGCTAAGGCTGTTTCATCATCTGGATAGGCAGAGGCTCTACTGTTGATGATCTCATTTATGTTCAGGACTGATGTTAGTTTAAAGCAAAAGTGGGAAAAGCGGTGATAACAGCATTGTATTTCGCTTTTGTACGGCGAGATACTTTCATGAGGCCAGAAAGGGCGGGGAGGCGTTTGTTTATCACTCTTGTAGTTCCCACTTGAACCAGCCATAAGGCAATTGCCAGTTGAAGCACGGCAAGAATTGAGACTGAGGAGAGAGCAGGATTTCGAGGCTTAAAAGCTGGTTGACTCTACAAGTTTCAATACACCAGACTTCGTGTGAGAAGAAGCTAAAATGACGTCTGCTGCTGACATATCATTCCGGCATCCGGACGATGATTCCCACAATGAGTCAAGTATCCTGGAAACAATGGAACATCTAATCAAGACTCCGCTGTCCAAAATAACTCCAGGCTCGTCTAAGAGGCAGGGTGTCGATCTTTCCAGTGACAATGGGGAGTCGAAAAGCAGGTTTTCCCTCAAATCTCTGTCGTCAATCATACGGCGGCAATCATCTGATACTGGGGTCTCATCGGTTGAGATCAGAACCTCTGAGTCAGCCTTGGATCGCGATAACAGTGATGACAACATGGACATGTCAAGTCTGGATCAGTCAATCCGACGAGAAGGCACATCTCAACTGACCACGCAGAACTCAAACAACAGCAATGTATCTCGGCTGCAGGGTATTCAGTTCCAGCCAACCCGAGTTTCCCTTGAGTCCAAAAAAAGACCCCCTGTGAGTCCTATGGAGACTATGGGGAAAGGTGAGCTTTCTCTTGCGAGCTTGGGACTGACATCCCATCCTTCCGCGGATGTTGATGATACGCCTGTCACCCATACAAGGAGAGGGCTCATGTCTGCGCCTAGTAGCCCTCGTAATAGCAAAATCGCTGTGGACTCAGACCGGTCTTCCCCGGTCGCCGGCGTCTCGTTTGCATCAGCGTCTTCCAAACATCTCCGGCCTATAGACGGCATGCTTCTTTCGCAGGAAAGATCACTCAACACTCAGCAATTCGACTCCCTGCACATGTCGGGAGCCTCGGGCGATGGCCCGGGAGCCATTACACACGAAATTCAAGTGCCCAAGGAGCCTCATATTGAGGAGGATTTGCTGGCTGTAACTCCAGTAGACTCTGGGGCTTCTCAGCAAATACATTCGCCGGTTCCCACTTTAGCCTTGAATGGAAGGTTGACAGGGAGATCGTCGCCAAAACTGACAAACGTCATGTCGTTACCGGAAGGCGAAGAATATCCCCCCTCATCGAACACTCAGCGGCTGCGGTCGAGATCTTTCCAGGAGAGAGGGGAAAAGCGGCCGAGATCTGACTTTGCTGTAAACTCAGGAGGAGAATCTCTAATCCCCGCAGATGACTATCCGAACACTACTGATGTTTCGAGCATTCTGAAGGTTCCCTTTGCCAGTGAAAAGAAAACATCGGAGTTCCGGTCTCTGTTCAAGAATATCCCCAGCACCGAAAAGCTGCTGGACAACTACTCGTGTGCTCTAAGTAAAGACATTCTGCTGCAAGGCAGAATGTATGTCTCGGATCACCACGTGTGCTTCTACTCAAACATCATGGGGTACCTGACAAACATCACCATCCCCTTGGACGAAATCATCCGCCTTGAGAAGAAATCCACAGCAGTTCTATTCCCAAATGGGCTGGTGATCAAAACCCTGCACGATAAGTATGTGTTTGCCAGCTTCATGCAACGGGACGCCGCCTATGATTTGATCTTCCGTCTATGGAAAGCAGTGGTGGAGGGAGAAGGTAAACGGAAACGAGCGTTGTCGTCATTCACTCATCAAGCATCTCGAACCAGAAAATCGGTGCGGAAGAAACTGCACAACACGCTGTACAGGATTCAAGGTGGACACTGCCACAACAAATCCAAAGGCGACCCTTCCGACGAGTATATTCAGGGAGCAGGGATTGAGTTTGTAGACGCATCCTCAAACGACGAGAACGATGACAACCAAAGCGGCATATCTGAAAGGACAGATGACGGCTCCGATCTCTCCGGCTCCTATCTGGACACAACCGACGAAGAGGACATGACGGACGACTCCGGGGAGATGAAAGAGTCCACACAGGACACTGCCAGGGCCACAGAGACCGAAACTGCAAACGGACAATCTGTGAAACAAGCACCCTCGATGAAGAGGTTGCCGTCTATGAAAAATAACACTCCTGCCAAACAGAAGAACGGAGACGGCTCAGACAATGCAGACACTGACGCTGCTGCCCAGGCAAATGACCCCAGTATGTTCAATGGGTATAAAAATCTGGGTCCTCTCACTCATGGGCCTACTACTTATGAATTGGGCTCTAAAGACGAGAAGCAGATTCTGGACGTCACATTACCTGTGCCTCCGGGGGTGATTTTCTCGCTTGTTTGGGGAGAGAAACAGGATGTGCTTCTCAAGACTTTTGAGAGAGAAAAGCTGTTTGACATTTCTCCTGTGCCGGAGTTTTCAGGCGATCCGCCGACGCGCAAGTTCTCCTACACGAGGCCGCTAAACGGCCCAATTGGGCCTAAGCAAACCAGATGTCTGATCACAGAGACAATTGAGAGGAAGGACTTTGAGACATACTCCAAAGTCGTTCGGGCAACGCAAACACCGGATGTGCCGTCAGGAGGATCCTTTGTGGTGCGGTCTTTTTTCTATCTCTGTTGGGGCAACCACAACGACGCTCGGTTAGTGATGACGTGGAGTATGGAATGGACAGGGCGATCCTTCATCAAGGGGCCTATCGAGAAGGGTTCGGGAGACGGACAGATTGAGTCTGGGAAACAGCTTGTAGAAGCGTTGAGAGAAGAAATCCGAAACATGAAGTACACGTCAGTGGCAGCGGCCGGTACAGAGGAGCCTAAGAAGGCAGAAGTGAAAAGCAGAAAGAAGTCCAAGAAGACTCGCGTTCGGAGAGACGGGAGCTCTCATGGCGAGGAAGAGTCATCGGAAAGTTCTGATGGAGTGTTTATGCTGGTCATGAAGCTTCTGCTCCCCGGGCCGCTCTATCAAGTGCTCAAGGCATATACAAAGAGCCTGGAGCAGGGCAACGTTTTTCTCAATGCTTTGTCCATGTTGTTTCCTACAATAGTGTTTGCCTTTATCATATTCTCGCTGTTCAGATACTTCTCAGACGAAAGAGCCATACAGTCTGCCATGAGAGATAGCAGGCCATATGGACGGCCAGGAAACTTCTACGACTTTGGCTTCGATTCCGCCTGGTCTCAGATCATCAAAAACGACATGGAAAGGACCAACATGTGGAAAAAGAATATCGGCCTGGATAAACGAGGCTCTGGAGGTCTCACTATTCCATACTATCTCGGACAAAACGCAGCCTCTGTGCTGAGTCCAGAGAACATGGCTATAGCCCATGAGGAGGAAGAGAGACGACTCTGGGAATGGGTAAACGATCGGATAGAAGCAGGCCAGAAACTGGATGACAGAGACATATGTCGAAGGCAAATCAAATTCGAAAACCGGCAGAAGGCAAAGGAGTTTCTTGATGCAATGCCAGACTACGAGAAGGAAGACATGATAAAAATACTGGAGCAGCGGCTGGAGGAGCTGAAGGAACAACTCAGTTCGACAGTTGTGCCATGAGGCGAAATAGGTATGAAGGTCTTTGAGCATGCAATAAAAGTTGCCCTGTTCTCTTTAGGCTGCTCATGCTGTCTCAGAAACACCGGAAATGTATCATTTGTCTCATGAAACGCCGTTAGTCGATAGGTTCTCTCGTACTCATAATGGCACTTTCGTCTCACTATATGGAATATGAGAAATTACTGAGTAGGTAGTCAGAATAGCCATTGATCCCCCTGTGAGTCTGGGGATATGAAACAAACCAGAATTCAACATATCCCAGAGTATGATGTTCCTGTTATCTATTGCTCTTACAGACTTTGAAGTGTCTGATATGACCTCGTCAACTATGCCATTCGCTAGTTATCAAATCCCAGTTTTCCGCTTCTGGGCCCTTTTTCAAGCCTGCATCATCGTGCATCATATACTGTATCTGCAGACACTTGTATCAACAACCTGCCTACCATCTGATTTTCAACCCATAGAGTATCATATATTTCAACAATGTATCCCTTGTTCGAGTGTATTGACCGAACATGTGGCATATAGAACAAGAATCTTGCATTTCTTATACGTTCTATTAGAGACCAAGAAGTGGTGGCAGGAGCCACATAACCTGCTCAATCAAGCGCTGAAAAGGCTGCATCTGTTCTGATGTACAAGACACGATTCCCGCTCAAATCAAAGGTAAGTGCGGCCCAGGACTCGGGTGGCATTTCCGTCGCATTCTACTGGTAGCATCTGTTACTGACGGGTTACATCATCTAGGAGCAGCTGGAAAAGAAAGTGGCAGAAAGAGAAGCGACTTTGGCTCAGCTCCAGGCAGACTACGAAACAGAAGTGGAAGAGCTGCAGTAAGTAATCATTTGATCCAAAACAGCCGGCGCGCCCCCTTGGATATCCTCTGCGGCCATCCATTAACAATATATCACCCAGAAAAGTCACTGACGAGACTCCGGAGCAAATCGTAACCTCCCACAAAACACTCCTCAAATCCTACAATGAAATTCGAGACGCAACCATGAAAATGCTGGAAATCATCGCCAACCAGCGCTCCCTGTCCGTCTCTGAAGTATGCAGAGAGTACGGGCTTGATATGGAGGACTAGCAGGAAGGTTGAAAGACAATTGAGATGTAGTGAAATCGCCATATGTTTCCACCGCTGTTATGTTTATACAACCAGATATTATCGAAACAAACAACTGGTTGATTTGACGTGTTTCTTCCCCTTCGATCGCCGGTCTACGCCTAAGAAAGCACATCTCCTGCATACCCCCCTCGGGACAGTATCTCACTTCAATTTCCATGATATGAGGATCCTATAATTATTATTGCATTAACAATTGTATTTATTGTCAGTAAGTTATTCTGAGGCTGTTAATAGAAGGTCAGTGTTGAGTATTGATCTATCAGTACCGACGTTCTGTAGCCTGCTTGTGGAAACACATAAGGAGAGGTCAACATGGATGCCGCACCAGCCAGCACCAACCGGGGGCTTATCCAACGGCTGTCTGAGTCTGCCCATCCGGTTGCGCTTTTGTTTTTCATGGGGTTCAAAATAGGTGCCCTTCTGGCGTATCTGTTTGGTCTGTTGTTCACGTCTAATTTGTATGTGTGTAGTGGCAGTGGGGGTGCGGAGGGCTGGGTAATGTGGCAGAAATACTGACAGATATCAATAGCATTCTGGTGTTTATAGTGGTGGTGCTACTCACAGCGGCGGACTTCTGGAACTGCAAAAACGTCTCGGGAAGACTGTTGGTCGGACTGCGGTGGTGGAATGAGACGTCTCCTACGGGCGAGAGCATCTGGGTGTTTGAAACTGCTGATGTAAGTTGAAGGGATGGACATATTGGTTGTTTGGAGAAGTCTGTATGGGCGTTAAAGGGCTAACAGTAATGAAGCCGTCGCGGGTCATCAATCCCATTGACTCCAAAGTGTTTTGGATGTTCCTGTATGGGTCTCCTGTGTTTTGGGTGATTCTGGGTATTCTTGCTATTTTGAAGTTCCAGTTTCTGTCACTTATTTTGGTGATTATTGCAATAGCCCTGACAGTGACGAATGCTGTCGCTTTCACGCGCTGTGATAAGTTTGGCCGGGCCAACTCAATTGCTGGTGGGGTTTTCAGCCGGATAAGCGGAGGACTAGCTAGTCAAATTTTTAGTACGGGATCTCGTACCTTCAGCAGTTTTCTGGGGGGAAGGCAAGGTTGACGCGAGTAACGGTATTGAGGCAAACCACGGCCGAATGGAAGCCACATAGAAGGATTATATCAGCAGTAAGACTGCAAA
Organism: Sporopachydermia cereana; assembly: GCA_030561065.1. Taxonomy (NCBI): domain Eukaryota; kingdom Fungi; phylum Ascomycota; class Sporopachydermiomycetes; order Sporopachydermiales; family Sporopachydermiaceae; genus Sporopachydermia; species Sporopachydermia cereana. The sequence goes on along the minus strand of JAKTWI010000633.1, from coordinate 709 downwards.
TATAGCCTTGAGATTACTGGCAGTCACATAGTACTGGATGATCATTTCATTCAGTAAGAGGGAACTTGACTTTTGTCAGCCCAGGTTTCTCATACTGGTGACTATGTCGGCTTATCAGTTCTCAATATGTTGATTAGAGGGTGTTCGCATGTGTACTCCCCCAGAGGAGTATTGGATTTTCCATGCATACAATATCATCTTACAGTGAGTCCATTATCCTCCTCTGCTCAGTTAATATACCACATCATTGAATCTGAACTGAATGACTCAAGACGGAAGTCCAAGTGATATCCGTAGTTGGTATGAGGCAAAGATGCATGTTCACTTTTAACATGAAAGAAATACCAAAAGTGAGCTGAAAACACCTTCCGGATTGACACGGGACTATCAGTTAACTTCAGCCAACAACGAGTTTCACATTTAGTGGAGATGGGATTTGCTTGGATCAGTCCTTTGAAAAACCCATACTGAAGCATTTATTTCAGATTTTTGAAGGTTATCAGCTGTGAGAGTATTGCCGCTTCTATCTGAGGAATATCTGTATGGCTTGCTGTATGACGGACTTTCCTTCTGAAGAGAGACTGAGAGTGAATTTTCGTACTCTTGATCCTTAAGTCAGAGTATCAACAGTGGAATAGGTTCACATTCCGGTAATTTTTTTTTTTTTTTTTTTTTTTTTTTTTTTTTTTTTTTTTTTTTTTTTTTTTTT
>JAKTWI010000632.1:0-12614 GCA_030561065.1 Sporopachydermia cereana | reverse complement strand
AGCCCGTTGCGGTAACTGGCCAGCGCCTCCTGCCGCCGGCCCAGCATCTCCCACGCCATGCCGGCCTCGGCATACTTCTTCCTTCCGTCCAGATACTCGGCATACAGTCCGTAAACGGCATTCTGCCGCGCCTCGTCGGTGGCAGTGAGGCGCAGCGCCTCCGTATACAGCTCGTGCGCCACAGTATACGCCTCAAACTCAGCCACCGCGGGGGCGCCCATTTCGGCTAAATGGCCAAGCGCCTTGGCGTGCCGGCCCAAATGCGAGTCAATGATGAACCGCCGCCGCAGTTCCGGCTGCGCCACCAGCTGTTGCAAAAACGGAAGGTACTCTTTCGGGTCCTTTTGCGACTGCTGCGCAAACGCCAGTGCCAGCGGCACGTGGTAAATGCCGAGCGCCGTGTTGTACAGAACGTTGACGTCGTGCAGAAAGCAGAGATGCTGCACGGCGGCCTCCACATCCGCTTCCGATGCCGATGCCAAGGCGGGTGCGGAAGCCGAAGCCGAAGCCGAAGCCGAAGCCGAGGCGGCCTCCGACATTTCGGCAATTACTTTTAGCGCGTCTTCCAATGCGGGCGGTTTTTGGCACGCGTAGGCGGTGAGAATGGACTGGAGGTATTTCTGCTTGTAGGGCGGGGTAAGGAGGACTTGCAGGACGGCTTGGCAGATTCGGTTGATTTTAGAGGTCGGAGCGGATGCCGAGAGGGAAGCCGAAGCGGAACCGGAAGCCGAGGGCAGTTCCGATGCTGCGCCACCTGCAGAGACATGCAGCTTCTGCATATCCTCCACCAGTGCTGCGCCACCCCCGCTTACCCCTCCCCCTCCTACCCCTCCCCCTCCTACCCCTCCCCCTCCTACCCCGCCTACCCCGCCTACCCCACCTACCCCCTCCCCTTCCCCCTCCCCCTCCCCCGCCGTGTCTTTGTACTTCGTAGCCGCCACATCCTCCTCGTGCAAACACGACAAAAACAAATCCAAATAATCCACCCGGCCCAGCTGCCGCACAAAACTCTCCAGCTCGGCATAAAACCGCTGAGGCGCATAATCATGCAGGAAATCCAAATCCACCCGATGCACGCGGCAGTCGGCAAACGCCCCACGGTAGTCCCCGCCGTCGATGGCCCGCCGCACCCGCGCCAGCACCATCGCCCGCGGGTAGATTGTTTCCGTATTTCCGCGCGGGGCTTGTAGGACGACGGCGGCTTTGGACGGCATTGCCGTCACCAGCAGTGCCCCGCGTTCGATTTGCCGCACGCGCTCGTCGTCGGCATCGGGCGGGAGGCGCAGCGGGCGGGGGTGGCGCAGTTGGTGGCGCAACGGGTGGCGCGACGAGCCGAGATGGACGAATTTGAGCTGGTGCTGCGCCGTAGTAAGTAAAAGATGGGAGTCGGTGGCGCAGCAGGAGGTGACGGCAGTGGCCAGTAGGTCGGAACCGGCATAGAGGCGGCCCGAAGCGGTAAGGCCGATAACGCGGGGCAAGTGGGGGAGGGGCGAGTCGGGAGATCCAAACGTTCCGCCTCCGAGGGTTTCGCCTCCGAAGTCTCCGTTTCCGAAGTTTCCGCTTCCGAAGTTTCCGTTTCCGAAGTTTCCGTTTCCGAAGTTTCCGCTTCCGAAGTTTCCGTTTCCGTTTCCGTCAATTCCGTCCCCTCCGTCCCCTCCGTCCGCTTCCGTTTCCACCACTTCAAGCCGCACGCACCGCTCGGGAAGTGTGGCGATCGGCTCGGGAGTGAGCTCGGTAGGCCGAATGCGGTAAACGGCACCGGAGGCGGTTTGGAAAACGGCGGCTCGGAAGTCGGCCGTCGGGGCCAGCAGCGCCACCGGCTCGTCCCACGGCAGCTCGGCGGCTCGGGACAGCTGCCCCGCTGCGGGGTCAAACGCCGCCACCGTCACTGCCGACGCCACTGCACTGTGGCGCAGCACGGCAATGTGGCTGCTGCCGAGCCAGCACACCTGCGCCACTCGGTCCTCCGCAGTGTGGCGCAGCAAGTCGTCTAGCGCCACCTGCGCCACAACACGCGGCTCGCCGATTTCAGCCACCGGCCGCGCCGGGTGCCACTGCGCCACCACCAGCTGCGCCTCCGTCAGCAGCGCCACCAGCTCGTTCGAGCCGTCCAGCGCCACCGCCGCCACCGGGCTGTGCGCCGCCACCCGCCGCAGCGCCATCGGCGGCGGCACATTCGCCGTCCGCAGCGCCGCCAGCTGCACCTCGCAGCCGTCCACAACCAGCAGACCGCCCACATCCGCCGGTGGCGCAGTCGGCCCGCGCGCCATCTCCCATGCTAAATGCAGTAATTCTACGCCTCCGGTCCGCTCCAGCGCCACCACCAGCGGGTTCTCCGGGTGCCACCGCACAGCCCGCACGCCACCGGTGGCGCAGCCGATTTCCTGTTTGAGGTACCAGTGGTAGTTCTTCGTCGTCCACAGCTGCACGCGGGAGGGGTAAACGACGGCTAAAATGTCGGAACGGGAATTCCACGCCACAGCCAAAACGGCATCCGACGGCTCGGCTCGGAGCGAAAACTGGCCCCGCCGCAGGCCGTTCGGCTCAAAGAAAATGAGGTCCAAAAGGCCGTCGGAGTCCTCATCGGGAGTTTTCTTCCGCCGCACGGAAGCCAGCAGATTCCCCGCCGGACGGTACGCCAGCGGATGTTCCATGCCGTCTGCCGGTTCCGAGACGGCTTCGAGGGTTCCGTCGCGGGTATAGACGCGGATGCTGCGGCGGGGTAAACCGGCGGGGCTGTCCACGTGACTGACGGCTACGCGGGAGCCGTCGCCGCGCCAGGAGACGCGGGCCAGGCCGGAGTCGAGCGGGCCGAGCTCGCCGGTGTGGACTGTGGAGGGGAGGGTGGGGTCGGCGGGGGCGGGGCTTCCCGATGGGGTAATTTTCGGGGCGGGGCTTCCCGATGCGGAAGTCCCCACTGCGGGGCTTCCGGCAGTTCCGTTTCGGGCCCGCGCTTTAAGCGCCTCGGCATCGGCGGCCTTAGCGCCCTTGCCGCGGAACTGCGTCTCGGACTTGCCCCACCCGACGCTCACGTGCCGCGACAGCTCCAGGTCCTCCGGGCGGAGTTCGGCATCCCGCACCAGTTCAAAATGCCGCGACAGCAGCACAAAATTGCTGCTGAACGTCACCAGCGCCAGCAGCTCCTCGTCAGGTGACCAGGCGGCATGCTGGATGCCGGCCTCGATGGACCCCACTATCTGGATTTCCGCTTCGGGAAGTTCCGTTTCGGGAAGTGCGGGGGCGGGGGCGGGGGAGGGGCTCGGCTCGGGGAGCCGCACCTGGAACAAGTCGCCGCTGCACATGACGATGAAAAGGCACTGGGCGTCCAGCAGCAGTTTCACGTCCACCACTTCGTCCACCGGCAGGTTCGGCTGGGCGGGCCGGGCAACGGGGAAGGAGGCCAGCACTGCGGGGGCGGGGCTGGCGGGGTTGGTGGGGTTGAGGAGGGGCACGCGCTGGATTTCCAGGCTGTGGAAGTCGTCAGAGGGGCCAAATACGGCGAGCAGAGTTTCCGTTTCCGGGTCGAATTCGGTATGGGCCAGCGGCAGGTCCGGAACGGTCCGGGACTCGAGCGCCGCCACCTGGCGGAGCTGTGTTGTGAGGTTCCGCATAGGGTAGGTGGGGTAGCGGGGTAGCGGGGTAGCGGGGTGGCGGGGTGGCGGGGTGGCGGGGTAGGTAAGAGATCAGCCGGCTAAGAGAGGCGGATAGAATGCAGGCGTCCAGTTGGGGCACAGAGTGTTTCGAAGTGCTCCACGTAAGGCTCAATGGAGTTCAGATAAGCTCCTATAAGCTGCAATCAACTCCGATAGGCTCCGATAGGCTCCGATGACTTCCGATGACTTCCGATGACTTCCGATGACTTCCGATGCTGAAATCGGGTGCTAATACTGCTTGAACGGCCCGTTCACGTGCAAACCTAAGTACACAGCCGCAGCAAGAAAAAGACTGGAGTCTGATTGAGTATTTGAGTAATTCTTATCGGAACTGCCAAAATGAGGAGCCGAAACGACGGAATCGATGGACCAATTTGAGCATCAAACAACAGCGTTTAAGCTGATAAACAGTCAATTAGGAACCAAACAAAAAAAAAAAATTGAGAATAGGAAATTTTCGTTTACGCAGTGGAATCCTGTTTTGGGACAGTTGTGGGCAAAGTGAGACGTGAGGTGTTTTCGGAGACAATACCAAAATTTCGGAAATTATATACAGAGTGGAGAGGATATAGTGGTTTACCGGAGATTATCTGATACTAGGGAGATCATGTGCATGAGTGAGAGCTTCGAGCGGAAGTGCCGCGAATGCCGAGCGGATGTTCCGAGCGGATGATAAAAGTCGCCGACAGAGAACTGGTCAAAGATGACGATGAAGTCACCACGTGTAAACCAGTGGCCCAGAGGGGCTTCTCAAGAGCAACTGGAGAGAATTGAAGCTATTATACGGAGTTGTCTAGTAAAATCAAAACGTAATTCACACTGAGTTCCCCTTAAATATCCTTCTTGAGATTCCACGGCATTCATAAGCCTTCCATTGATCATGCCCAAGATTCCCGGTCTGATTAGCTCCAACTTAACCGGCGGCCGCAGCAATGTAAATACAGATTCTGCTCTATTTTCCCCAATCAAATGCCAGGAAGATTTCATATCCACGGAAGCAAAAGCTACCTTCATTCTTCGTGTACTCATCCCCACCAAACTTCTCCTATTCTGTCTAATCTTCCCTGAACCAAGCCACGATAAATAGGGCTGAACCATGTGGCGCAATCTGCATTCGGGCCAAAGTGCCAAGAAAGGAAACTCCGTTCCGCCATCTCAAATCCCAAAATTCCTCCTACTTTCTCCTAATTTACCCATCACCATTCCTTCCCCGCATTCCCTCCCCTCTACACCATCGCACTCCGCACAATATCCGAGCCGTTGATCATCCCCGTCGTCACAATCAGAAACCGCCGCTTCTCCGCTCCAGCCTTCTGCAGCCGGTCGGCATAAAACCGAATAGCGGCAATCTCGCCAAAGGTTACCCCGCCAAGGAAAAACAGCACTGCAAGCGACTCCGCTCCGTCCCCCGCCTCCTTGTCCCGCCGCTTATTTCCGACCCCGCTTCCGTTTCCGCTTCCGCTTCCGCTTCCGCTTCCGCTTCCGGCTCCGCCCGCTCCACCAGCCGAAGAAGACTTTTTCACCTGCGTCACCCGCATGTCGTCCACCTGGTCGCCGTTGATGCATTTCGTCACAGCGTCCAGCCCCTTCAGCCCGACTCCCGAGCTCCGCGGGCCGACGGCCGCCAGCCCCGCCGACCGCACTACCGATTTGTCGTATATCGCCTGAATAAGCCGCACCGACAGCGGGGAATACCCCGAGTACACCTCGGCCAAATCAGCCTCTGCCCCGCCCCACATCACCCCCGCCCCCGCCCCCGCCCCCGCACTCTGCCCCGCATCCCCCTCAACCCCCTCCGCCCCGCCAAACTCGTCCGAAACCAGCCCGAGCCGCACCAGCAGCGCCGGCCAGTCCCGCACGTGGATTGTCGGCGGCGGCGCCGCCTTGGAGTACACCAACCCCAATTCGTGCAGCCGCTGCAGCGTGCGCACGTGCCGCGGGCCGTATGTCCGCACCAGCTCCCGCGTCAGCGCCACATACTCCTTGGCCTTTATGCCGTTATGGGTAAGTGTTTCCAAACACAGGAGGCGCAGCACCGTTTCCAGTGGCGCATGCCGGTACACCAGCTCCAGCAGCAGCTGCCGCTGCCGCGCCGGTTCCAGTGTGTCGGCCAGCATATTTTGCTGGATTTCCAGGCTTGTGTTGAACACATAGGCGTCCGTGTTTGTACCCCCCTCTGGCGGCTGTACCCGCCGCAGCAGCTCCTCGCATATGTTTGTGTGTATTTTAAGCCGCGTTTGTGCCTCCTGCAAATCGCCGAGCCGCCCCACAAAGTCGCGGATCTGCGCCACCGTCTGCGCCTTGTGGCGCTCCTCAAACTGGGACTGCAGCCGCCGCGCCTCCTTGTTAAGCGCGGGGCCGACGGCGGAAAAGTTGAGGTCGCGGATGGCGGCATAGACGCGGTCGGAAGCGGACAAAGCCAGTTTGCGCGTTTTGCGGGGCTCGGCGGGGGCGGGGGCGGGGGCGGGGCTGTCGGCGTCGGCGAAAATATGCGGCGGGACGTCGGCCTGGCCGGCCCGAATGCCGAACGTCTCGTCCACCAACCCGGCATACGTCAGCTGCGACAGCATCGGCGTCACAAAGTCAACGGCCCGCTCCAGCACCACCAGCTCGCACTGCCGCTTGATATGCGGCGTGGGGCTGGTGACGGTGCCGTAAACGCCGACGTCGATGTCCCCCCGCAGCAGCCGCTCCGCCGGCGTGAGCCCCGCCAGAAACTCGGAGCGGAGCCGCTCGTGCACCTCCACCAGCTGCCGGGCCAGCCGGCCCTTGGCCATCACGTGCGTGAACCGCAGGCTGTGCGGGAACTGCTCCTGCAGGTGGTGCAGCGCGCGGGCGGCACAAAACACCGGGGTGGGCACGTGATCCAGATACAGCTCGCGGAGGCATTCCGGCCCGTACTCCATAGACACCACGTCGGCGTCCAGATCGAGCAGGTACAGGGGCCACGCAGTCACGTGCACGTCCCCCAAGATGCCGAGGTCCTCCAGGGCCTGGGCAAACGCTTTGCCGGACTCCGGCACGCATATTATTGTGAGGGCGACGTCCGGGAGCACGTGATCCTGCAGCAGCTGGTGCACGTGGCGGGAAATTTGGTGGGCGTCTTTCACAGTGCCGCGGACCAGGAAGATAAGGTTGCGGACGGCGTTGAGAATGCGGGCCGGGCGGGCCGGAGCGGATGGAGAGGCGGAGCTCGGTGTTTTCACAAACGCCACTTCTGTGGGCTCGTCAATCCAGAATACTTTGTCGGTGCCGTGTTCGCGGAGGGTGGAGAAGGGTGTGAGGTTGTTGATGATGCGCGACAGGGACCGGTCGAGGAATATGTGCTTTTTGGTGCCAACCTGGGGGAGGGGAGGTTAGTATGGATGGGGGGATGGAGGAGGTGGAGGGATGGAGGAGGTGGAACGGAAGGAACGGAAGCAACGGAAGGAACGGAAGGAACGGAAGGAACGGAAGGAACGGAAGAATCGGAAGCATCGGAAGAATCGGAAGATTCGGAAGATTCGGAAGATTCGGAAGAGACTGTAGAAGCTAAAAGGACGGAAGACATTGGAAGAGACGGAAAAGCACAGAAGAGAACGTGAGATAGCGGAAAAGAAGGTGAGCCAGAAGTCCGAAGAACGGAAGACTGTTGAAAAGACAACCCCTTCAAGAGTGCCGGCGATAAGAAGGGGAACAAACAGTAGTACCGGAGTAAACACACGAATCAAACAGACGGATCAAACAGACGGATCAAACCAGTTCGGTTCGGATGAAACCGGAAGAGTCGATCGGCTGACGGAACGGCAGCAACGGAACCGAGCCAAATGAAGAGCCGGAGACGGCTCGGCAGTACAAACTTACCTGGTCCAAAATGTCCAACAGCGACCGCATCGCGCGAGCGCGTATCTGCGAAACATCCACGGACATATAGGAGTTGATATCGACAGTCATTATCGAATCAAATCAACATGGAAATGTGTCTTTCGGACTTGTTGGGTCGGAATCAGCCGCCCAGAAGGCCAGTTAAAGCTGCAGATGCCAGAAAGGCAAAGGGGAGTTCTTGAAGGGGCAGACTGAGCGCCAACCTGTAGGCAAAAGTGGGGGCAGCGTATGCTGTAATATGAGAGCTTTCCATTGTTCAGAAGGCAGATTTCCACCTATAATTGTTGATAGATTGCATTGTTGCTAAGGTTTTATCAGTCAATTGTTTCCTTACAAGCTGCCATTCTGTTGATATGCTGAGATGAGCCTTAGCCCCTTTAGGTTTATGTGATCAGAAAATGACGGAAGGCTTCGTCTCAAGAGGGGTGGTGGCTTGCTTTCTGACTGCTTTGCAGACTCTCATATAGAAGGTCTGACTTACTCTAAGACTCTCTCTCCATAAAGGGTCTGGTCTCTGCACCCAGTCACCCATCTCTTGCCGGTTTGTGTCGCCAGAGCGAGCCGCCTGTGGCGCGATGCAATTGGCCAGGCTGCAGGCGAAGCAGCTTCATGCATGTCTCCTGCAGGCTCTCCGAGTTTATTTCTCAAACCAGCGAATCTCATGATTATGGCTCTCAGTGGGATTGGAGAGTCCTGGTTGGGCAGATTCTTTTCTTTGTTGATGGGTTTTCACTGAGATGTGATATTGAGATGGTTGAGCTACAAGGAAAAGAAAGGCTGGGAAAGAGGAAAAGGTAGTTTTTGTAGTTACGGCACAGAAAATTAGGGCTTGAGCTGATTGTTGACAGAAGTCTGATCCCTGATATCCGAAATGTTTACTGCTAGACGTCAATTCACCTCCTTGGTGGCCAAGAGAGGATTTTCCTCTTCTATTGCCAGAGCCGGCCCCCACTACCCTGAGGGACCTTACAACAATCTGCCTTTCAAGGTCCATGGACGAAAATACGTTCCTTACTGGGTTGTCCACTTTGGGTTTTTCGGTATGTTAAGAGGATTATAGGGGGGTGAAGCACATAGACTGATGACAATGAGGAGAAGCAGAGAAGAGGGAGCGAAAAGGAGGATTCTGAACTCTGTGATGGGGAATGGTTGATGGGTGGGTTGGATGTTGATGGATGGGTTTGGGGAAGCGAGGGATATATTGAGATGAGGTGGAGAAGCAGTTTTGTGATGATCGGGATCGAATGGTTTCACCGGAAATTTGCTGGATGGAAGGTGGGGACAACATGGAGAATGTTTCTTCATTGGCAAGAAATGACGGGTCTTTTAAATCCATCGAGAGTGTGATTCATTTCAGCTGAACTGTTTGAAACAACAGCTGTGATTAACTAAAAATTGTCACGTAATGTCGACCGTGCTTGCTTTTCATTGCTCTCAGGGTGAAGACTGGTCACTAACGTTTGATATAGCTCTTGGTCTCGGAATTCCTTTCTTTGCCTGCTACGTTCAGCTGAAGAGGGCTGGTAACATCTAAGAAAGCTGAGTCATCACTGTGCGACCCAAATGCATCAAGTAGCCCTATCGTCAGAACCGGACGTGTTCATCAGCATGCTCTTCTCGATGCGTATGGTTTCAAGATATCAGTTGTCTTTGTTGTTTTAGTCGTTCTCGCTCTGCATGTTTAACTGCACCAATATATATTCACTCTCAAGTACTATGTGGAATAGGGCCAATTGAGAGGCATCACTGTATACAGGCTCTGACTTCAGAGTGTGGTGGAATCGCGGTGTCATTCTATGGAAGTCAAAGTAAAGCTTTCTTGGGAAAATGTGAGCAAACTTCCAAAAACATAACTCATCGCGGAGGTGACTGAACTCATCCCAACCCTTCAATCAGTTTCACCGCATAGCGTCTCTTTTCACTTAGAATGATTGCTTCCGGTCCGACTACAAATTAGTCTCTGCTATTGTTCAATGACTGTTGAGCTCTGTCTGGTAACTCCAAAAGAGTCAAGCAATCAGACCTTTCGCCTCCCATCAACTATCTTTCATGATCTTCCTTGCGCTCGAGAATCTCGGTCCCCTTCTTGCTTTACACTATCGTATTTTCCTCCCCTCTGCCCCTCAGCAATCGCTTGCCTCCTTCCTGCCGGCGATCAACGCCTGATTGGACGTCATCCCCATTGACTTACAATAACCCCAAAAAAGCATTCAAGCAGCCAATTCTTCACTTCAAAGCATTCATTCCATTCTGTTCATCCAGCTTTTGTTCTCATCTTCTCAATTGACTGCTCTTCCTTCAGCTTGCATTCCCGTCTCCGACTCGGCCCTGCTGATTTCCCATCACGTAATCATAAACAGTCCAGCACTCATGAGGCGCAGCCTGCAAACATTCCAATAGGAGTTGTAACAACATTGACAATCTCAGTCTTTTTGGTAGTACCAGAGACAAATAGTGACAATTTCCTTGATATTTTCAGTCTTTTCATATAACCAAATTCCTCTAGTTTCCCACTTTCGCTTCGCCTGCTCCCCGCCGGCCACCCGAAGCCTCCAGGTTCAACGGCCCGGTGTCGGAGGCTGATTGCCGGATCCGGCAACCGAAAGGGGGGTCGACGCAAACTTTGAGGGGAAGACCCTGGGAAATTTTCAGGTTTGAAAAGCTGGAGGAGAAGCCATTGATATGACTGATTTACTGTGGGCCGCGGGTATATCGAAACTAAGAGGAAACAAAGAGGACTTGTTTGATTTTCTTCCACTTCGATCTGCATCTTTGTGGGGTAAGTGAACGTACGGGGAGAGCAGAGCTATCAGTGAGCGAATTGCTGTAGGAAGGAACTGCTAACATAAGGAATATCAGCCTGTTCACCTATCAACATATCACACATATCGTATTGCTGGTTGATTCAAAGATGGTTATGGCAACTGTGACAAGACAGAGGGTTGCTGCGGCTCCCCTGTTCATGAAGAGTGGAGTGAGGTGTAAGTATGAGAGAAAGCAGGAAGTGGAAATGCAGAAGCAAAAGGATCTTTTTGCAGGTTTTCAGGGAAACGTATACTAACCTACGGTTCAGACTCTTCTACTGCCTCTGGCAAAATTCAGGTCAAGAACCCGATTGTGGAGCTGGACGGTGATGAGATGACTCGCATCATCTGGCAGAGAATCAAGGACAAGCTGATCAACCCCTATTTGGACGTTGATCTCAAATACTACGATCTGGGCATCCAGTCCCGAGATGCCACTGAGGACAAAATCACAGTCGAAGCTGCCGAGGCCATCAAGAAGTACGGCGTTGGTGTGAAGTGCGCCACCATCACTCCCGACGAGGCCAGAGTGAAGGAGTTCGGTCTCAAGAAAATGTGGCTGTCTCCCAATGGTACTATCCGCAACATTCTGGGCGGCACTGTTTTCAGAGAGCCCATTGTGATCCCCAGAGTTCCCCGAATCATTCCTGGTTGGGAAAAGCCCATCATTATCGGCAGACACGCGTTTGGCGACCAGTACAAGGCTAGCGATTTGGTGATCCCTGGCCCCGGAAAGCTGGAATTGACTTTCACCCCCACAGACGGTTCCGAGCCCATCACCAGAACAGTCTACGACTACAAAGGGGCAGGCGTTGGTCTTGCCATGTACAACACGGACGAGTCTATTGAAGGCTTTGCCCATGCCTCTTTCAAGCTGGCTCTGGCCAGGGGGCTCAACCTGTACATGTCTACCAAGAACACCATTCTCAAGAAGTACGATGGCCGGTTCAAGGACATTTTCCAGAAGCTGTATGACGAGGTGTACAAGCCTGAGTTTGAGAAGAAGGGCATATGGTACGAGCACCGTCTGATTGACGATATGGTGGCGCAGATGATCAAGTCCAAGGGTGGGTTTATTATGGCTCTGAAGAACTATGATGGAGATGTGCAGTCTGATATTGTTGCTCAGGGCTTTGGCTCTCTGGGACTCATGACCTCTGTCTTGATGACCCCTGATGGCAAGGCCTTTGAGTCTGAAGCCGCCCACGGAACCGTGACCAGACATTACCGCCAGTACCAGCAAGGAAAAGAGACGTCCACCAACTCCATTGCCTCCATTTTCGCCTGGACTCGAGGTATCGCTCAAAGAGGCCGTCTGGACAACACGCCTGATGTTGTCAAGTTTGCTGAAACTCTGGAGAAAGCCACCCTGGACACTGTGCAGGTTGACGGGCTGATGACCAAAGATCTGGCTCTCGCATGTGGAAAGACCAACAGAGAGAGTTATGTTTTGACTACTGAGTTTTTGGACGCTGTTGCAGACAGACTCAAGAAGGAGTTGGCCTGAGTGTTTGCTGTCTGTTTCTGCACATCTGAATAGCCATGATTGATCTTTGGGTGTATCAACCCAGCTCCCTCATTCTATGTAAGTATAGATCGTCAATCTGTGTCGTGAGGCATATGAACTGCCGGTACCAGATTCGTCTAATGTATTCGAAATGTCAATGTAAATTGCAGTTTGGTCGTTTCGCCGGCCATTTGCGGTATGGTCACTCTACCGAAGTTTCAGTGAGAGTTTCTATTGCTGGATCTTCTGATTCCAGTAGAATCCAGAGTCCTTGAAACCCGTAGTATGTCCCAAAAGTGATGGCCACCATCTTCAAGTAAGCCTTGGAATAGAGTCTGTAGAAGGCGGACTGAGGTGAGAGTTAGTGGAATGAGAGAACAGAGGGCGGTTCTATCCTTACTTCATTGGCCATTGTCCAAGTCTCTCATCATCTCCCAATCAAAACATACATGAGGTGAGATGGGTTTCTCGATTGGAGGGGCAGCCTCGGGTGCGGGTTGGCTGGGCTGGGTTGTGGAGCCTGTCGGGGTTTTGGCAGCGGGACGGGGTGCTCCGGTACTCGAGTTCCATCGGGATTGCCGTACCACGAGCCTCCATTGAGACTGAGCTTCTTTCGTCAGTCTAAGCATTCTGAAGGTCTGTGACTTTCGGCTATAGTATTGAGCAGGCAATCAGGTTTGAGGATGTGGGAAGAGATGCTCAATCACAGCTGGTGCAACAGGATTCTTCTCTATTCAATGAGTTTCTGCGTCAACAACTGTTAATATGGGGAGTATCTACTCTTTC
>JAKTWI010000631.1:0-12669 GCA_030561065.1 Sporopachydermia cereana | reverse complement strand
TTGCAAACTCCAAAGTAAGCATCCTCCCTTCCCCAAAGAAACCACATACCCTCTTCTTAAATCACTCTTATATACCTATCTTCCCCACTAAGCTTCTCCAACCTCCAGCCCCTCCACTCCCCTACTCCTCCTCTCCTCCCATCCTTCCCTCAACTGATCTCCCGCCTCTCCCCACTCATCACATCTCATCCCACCTTTACCGATCACCTCATCAGAAAAACATCTCACTGGCAACTTCCACCAGCAAAAATCACCAATCAACTTTGCCAACCGATGCTGGCGCTGAAGTCCAATAAAACATAGCTCAATCGAATGAAATCTGCCCTCTTTTTCTCTCTGACTTCTATCATACAAACCGGCAGATTCCTCTTTGTAGGCAGAAACAGCTGACTGCCTCTACTCACGTGCACCCGCCGGCCAATTTGCTGTTTGCCACATCTGCTAATTATTCAGCAAGCCGCCAGAGACGGAACGGCATCGGAACGGAAACGGAAGTACAGCCACATACCCGGGGGACGGAAGAAACACAAAGGGATAGCACGGCTTGTTATCCGCGTTTGTACACTTACTTCGCTTGTGTTGCAAAACCCCGCCGCCGTCGAAAACTCTCCTCACAATGTTTGGAACTCGGCTTTACGAAATGGGCTCTGTGGCAGCAAGTCTGTCCAAAGTGCTTGCCGAGTCGGCCAAAATCCAGTCGGCCGCGGTACACCGGTTTGTGGAGACGTCTTCGCTTACAAAAGGATGCCGGAGCTCCGGCACCGGGCTCGGCCCGCGGCCCGCCGGCTGGCAGCCGAAGTCACGTGACCCAAGCGGCAGCCCCGCCGGAAACCCCGCCGCTCCGGTTGCTTCCGGCACGGCTTCTGCCGTTTCCGAAACTCCCGAACTTTCCGAAACCGCCACTGGAACCGTTCCGGGCACTGTAGCCGGCAAGCGGCCCCGCAAACCTTCGGCCAAACCCCCACCAGCCGCCGGCCAAATTCGGAAATACTCTACAGGGAACCCCGCAAACCCCGCCAGCCCCGCCCCCGCAAAAGCCTCCTCACCCACTAAGGACCCCTCCCCCGCCCCCTCCCCCGCCTCCATCGGCTCGGCCGAGCGCCGGGAGTTCGAACTCGAGTCTTCCGAAGTCCCCTCCTCCCGCATCTCCCGCCTCGTCCACTACGGCTCCCTCGCCACGGGCATCGGCCTCGGCGTTGTGTCGGAGTCTCTCCGCCGGCTGGCGTCCCGCGGCTCGGATCGGCCCGCCTCGGCCCAGTCGCTCATATTTACCCCGCAGAACATCGAGCGGATGGCCCGCAAGTTCTCGCAAATGCGGGGCGCGGCTCTCAAACTGGGCCAAATGCTGAGTTTCCAGGAATCGAAAATCCTGCCGCCGGAGATCCAGAAGATCCTTCTGCGGGTGCAAAACTCGGCCCACTACATGCCGCGCGGACAGCTGGAACGGGTAATGGCAGCCGAGCTCGGCCCCGGGTGGCGCAGCAAGTACTTCAGTTCCTTTTCCGACGTGCCGCTCGCGGCGGCGTCCATCGGACAGGTGCATGAAGCCGTAACCTTAAAAGACCATGCTAAAGTAGTAGTGAAAGTCCAATATCCGGGGGTGGCGGACTCGATCGACGCGGATCTGAACAACCTGCTGATGCTCCTGACGGCGTCTCGGATGCTACCCGACGGGCTGTATTTGCGGCAGTCGGTGGACAATGCGCGGATGGAGCTGAAGTGGGAGTGCGACTATATTCGGGAGGCACAAAACCTGGAGCGGTTCCGCAGTTTGCTGTTGCAGGAGCGGGACCCTGTGTTTGTGGTGCCGCAGGTGGTGCACCATCTGTCCGGCAGTCACGTGCTCACGATGGAGAAGATGGCCGGCACCGAGATTGTAAAGGGCAACTGGAGCCAGGAGCGCAAAAACTGGATCGCGACACAAATCATGCGTCTGTGTCTGCTGGAGATCGCCCGCTTCCGCTTCATGCAGACGGACCCCAACTGGGCCAACTTCCTGTTCAACCCGGAAACGGAAAAACTGGAACTGCTGGACTTCGGCTCGGCTCGGGAGTTTTCGGAACGGTTTATCCGCAACTACACAAACTGCCTGCGGGCCGCTGTTAAGCAGGACCGGGCCGCTTGCGAACTCCACTCCCGCCGCCTCGGATACCTCACGGGCCACGAATCGGAAGAAATGAAGCGGGCCCACATTGACTCTATGCTTGTGCTCGGGGAGCCGTTTAATATGGCGAACGGGGGCAAGCCGTTTGACTTCCGGAACCAGACGATTACGGATCGGGTGAAGGAGAATATCGGGTTGATGCTGCAGCAGCGGCTGACGCCGCCGCCGGAGGAAACGTATTCGCTGCACCGGAAGCTGTCGGGGGCGTTTCTGCTGTGTGCGCGGCTGGAGGCGGAGGTGCCGTGCCAGCAGCTGTTTGAGGAGATTGTGGGGCTGGAGGAGGTGAATGTGGAGTGAGGGGAGGGGGAGGGGGAGGGGGAGGAGGGGGAGGAGGGGGAGGAGGGGGAGGAGGGGTAGGAGGGGTGGAGGGAGGGAAGGAATAGGAGACGAGTGCTTATGAGATTACCTAATCCATATTCAGCTCATGCGACTACTGCCTGTTCAATTGTTGAATCATTCCTCTTCTGACTGTTTTTGAGAAGCAAATCCTATTCCAGCTGGAAGGACACAAGAGATGAAATATGAGAATACATGGAGTGAGATGACATAGCGGATTGAAGGAGGATGAGAAGGAGAGTAAGCGAGAATTCAGATTAGCCTTTTGGTGAGGATGACTGCCAGAAACAGGAGCGGGAAGTTGAACTGAAGCTGAAGATGAAAACTACAGAAAGGACGCGATGAACTCGTCATTCCTGCACGTAAAGTAATAATGATGATACTTCAGAGGCGAGCAAAAAAGAAGAGTGATATTTGCTCCTTTGCACTGGCTTCTGTCTGCTCAAATGTGAGTGAAGGATTTTCAAGGGCTGAAATACACTCATACTCGAAGAGCCTAGAATGTTTTTGCGGATAGCTTGAGTGGTTATCAGCAGAATATTGAGTGTATGGAAAGGCTGAATGACTTGCTGAACCTGCTGAATGTGAATGGCGATTTGACGGACTTGTGTGATGGTCAGATGTGGATGTTGGAATGCTAAAATGCCAAATCAATTGAAAGTCTTCCTTGAAAAGACAGAACCTGAAAAGACTCACTTTAGACGAAACATGAACAGTTGCATATCCAGCAAACGTTCATCTGCTCTGAGGTTACTCATTTTCTAGCTTATATCGAGAGTTCTTTCTTTTCTCTGAACTTCTGTTCAACATCCTTTCTTCAATGCCTTTCCCTCTTTTCATGTCAACGTCCTTTATCTATTCCTCCATCTCAGTGCACAAATGTATATAGCGGCTGTGTTGAAGACAGCTAGTCAAACAGGAAAAGAAAATACCATATTGATGAGAGATGTGCCAATTGAGTCTGAAAGCAAAGATTGCAACTCTCAGAACTCTCAGAACTCCCAGAAGAACGTAGTTGGTTTGCTGATTCTATCCAATCAAGCTAAACAACTCTGAAGAAGGTGGGAGGTGAAGTAAGTCGAAAGAATCTAAAGCAAATACTGCACTTGATATCATGCAAGAGGGCAATTTTAAGACAGAAATTCCGGCCAAGGAGTAGAATTGAGTGAGGCGAAAGAATGAAAATGAGCAAGAGAAGTAAATCAAAGCGTAGCAGGCTATACAGCAGGAAGCGCACAAGAGTTCTCTTCTTGCTCTTCCTGCTACATCCACAGCAACGGCAAACCCTTCGAAAGCGCTGCGATTAAAACGTAAAAACAAAAAAAACTAGTACAATTAGTACCTCGTGGTAGAAGAAATTTCAATTTCAGCCACATCCAATACTCTTGGCAGCTTCATATCTCCCGCTTTCCCTTCATTAGACATCAAAAAACGCACCCCTCAATTCTCTTCTTTTCCGTCTTGCGTCCGTCATCTTTCCCTTATTCTCCCGCCCATTTTTCACCGGAAGTCTATATAATATTAAGTGCAAAAAGCACAGAAACAACGACAAATACATGCAAAACCACCACAAAACACGAGCAATTCACACCATCATAGTCAACCGCCACCTGCCGGGGCATCCACCTGTTTATAAGCACATCCACAAACCCCTCGGCATCATCCCAAAAGTCCCTTAATGTGGAAACCTCCCAATACACCTCCAGCCCCGCCGCACGGAGCTGGCCGGGTAGGCGGGGTATCTCCCGCGCAGAAAACGGGGCAAGCGGAAACACATGCTCGTCGGCACTTCCGAATCCGTATCCGAGCCCGAGCCGAAGCCCACGCTGTCGGCCGAGTCGGACTCACATACCCGAATCTAATCAAAAGCGGCTCCAGCGGCCCTCACAAAACTTATCCATAGCCCTTCTGTTTCGGGCAATATAAGTAGCGGATACTCAAATCCTACCTCAATATCCCCCAAAACACGTGCTTTAATGTTGCCTATGCAGTCTCCACCTTCGCCCAGCACGCCACAAACGTCAACAAATTACCTACTGCTTCCCCCTTCAATCTGCCTCGGCAATCGGCAGCTCCGACGCGTTAAAAGACCGAGAAAACTGGTCTCTCGGCAGGTCCAGCGACTGCGAGTTCATGCGGCCCGACGGCGGCTGGTAGTTCGAGTTCCGCAGAATCCCCCGCGCCCGGTCCCGCGTCGACTTGGCCCGCTGCAAGAAGCCGAGATCCAAATTCACCGGCAGTTCCTGGTCCTCCACCTCGTCGCTGGCAAACATGTCGGGATTGGACAGCAGCGGCGACCGGCCCAGCTGTTCGTACAGCTCGGCTTCCGTCTTTGCGGCCGGTTTCTCGTTCCGCTCGTTCCGCTCGTTCCGCTCGTTCCGCTCGGCATCGTCAAACTCGTCCCGATAGTCGAAGGTCGGAGCGTGCCGCATTGGCTTGCCGAGGGCGGCTGCCCCTACGTCTATACTGGCTCTTCCGTATACGGTAGAGTTTGCTCCGAAGAACTCTCGGCTGGGAGAGTCAAGGATTCCTGGTTTGGACATTTGCGACCGGAGTTTATGCAGTTCCAGTCTTTTGTGCTCCAATGCTTCCATATCGGACAGCAGCATTGTGATGTCGAGGGCCTTTTTGCGGATGGTGATGCCCTGGTCAATGCCGTTGGTGTCAATCATCTTGAACTCAGAGAGAGACTTGATGATGTAGAGGTGGGAGGTGACCCATTTCACAAAGGCGTCTGAGCCGGCAATCAGGCAGTATTTAACAATTGCCAGAGCTTTGTTGATGTGGCGCCAGTCTTTGCCGTCGGAGTTGAGCCGCTTGACAAGAACGCCAGTGACTTCTCGCAGATGGTGCCTGGAAGATGGAAAGATGGGTTAGTATGGAGATTGAGTGGGGGAGTAGGGAGAAGCAAGTGGTGAGAGAGAATAGGGAGAGAAAGTAGAACAAAGAGGAGGATGATTAGGGCGTTCTTCAAGTGTTGCACAATTGGACTTTGGCTCAGGCAGAGATGTCAATAGAGTCAGAGGAAACGCAATGCTCAGAAGATGAGAGTCCAAGATTTAGAGAGTTTTGAAAGCACGCCAAAATGAGCAAAGAAATGTCCGAGCAATGTCAGAAGCAGTCCTCCAACCAGTGAAAATGAGCAGATAATTCCAGGATTTCCCTTTTCCGTTTCCAGTGACTCCTCATCGTTGCAATTATGCCATTAAACCTTTCAATGTATAATGACATTCTTCCTCCCGTCGTGTCTTTCAGAGATGCGCTTCTCAGCTCCTCTATTCTGTTGGGAACACAACACAACTCCTACACTCCCTCCCCGGTGTTATCACCCACCCTCTCTACTTTATCACATACTCGTCAAAAGTGAGCTGCGCAATCTCCTTCAGCTCGTCTATAGAAGGGCCCCATGGGTCATTGCTTGTGGCTTTAGGTAGTCAGTAACAGAACAGATCGCACCATCCCCCCATCACCAAAAGATACCTTCATTCATCACACCAAATCAACACTCCTGCTGACGCCATGGAGCACATATGCCATATACGTCACATAACTCAGACCCAACAAGCTCATTACTCAAACATACAGTTTCGCACTTTTATCTCCGTGCTGGAGTACCCGTTGGTGATGTTCTTCAGCCGGCGAATGAACTTCTTGGTCGTCATTATTACCGGGTAGTGGGGATGCTGTTGCAACCACGAAACATTCTCCAGCAACTAGAGAGATAGTTGCGGCAATAGAGGCGGATAAATCAGTCCAAACCAGAGAAACTAGCTCTTCAGAGGAAGCCAGCGGAAGTGGTCTTTAAGGGCCGTCGGAGTACCGGAAGGCCGCGGGCGGATAGCCGATGAGCGGGCCGGGGTAGAGGCGGGAAATGCTACAAGGAAAAACAAGACAGGGTTATGACTTTTGCCGAGAGATGACACAATCGGGAGGTTTCGGGCGGAGAGATAGAAGGTATACAATGGAGAACAGCGGAATAGCCGAAGAGATCCCGCGACGGCTTTGTGTCTGTGGTACAATAGCATCTGGTAGGATTTGTGCCGGCTGATGAGGTCCTCCGCAAACAGCGGCACCTTCCGGATTAGGACAGTGGCAGCACGTGAAATAAAAAGCGGAAACTATACAGAATATCGGATACTATAATAGCAGGAGATGGGAGAGAATGGGATAAGGAGAGATTATACGATTTATTCTAATGAATATACACATAGTAGATATATATTGATTCTAAACTCCATCGGTTTCTGTCTCTAGCCTTAAAGAATCCCTCCCGCCGCTGAGACGTTTCCCCCAACTGACCTTACCAATCTTCCTTCAAAGTACACTTTTCAGCCTTTCATAGAGAACATCACGCCCACCTTCGTTACACTAGTCCGGCTCCAATATCTAATAGTACATTGCAGTCCCCAAACAACCCCCAAATACCCTAGAAAGTAATCTTCTTTCCTGTGGACTCCACAATGCCGACTTTCCCTCGGGCCGCTTTGGCCAGAGCGGCTCCGGGGGCAATCTTCGGCTTCTCCCGCATGCTTTTCTTCTTTTTCTTCTTTTCCGGAGCCGCCGCAAAAAGCGGCTGCGGGTTCGGCTCATTCCGCTCCGCTCCCGCACCCTCGGAACTCTCCATACCTCCACTGACCTCCCCCTCCGCCACTTCTCCTTCCACTACTTCCGACGCTCGGGCCAACAATCTCGGGTTCCGTTTGCTCCGGTCCTCCCCGTACTCCATCCGCAGCTTCCGCCCATGCAGTTTGTAACAGGAACTGTCCTTCAGTGCTTTTGTCGCCGACTCAACATCCAGAAAGTCCACAAACGAAAACCCCTTGCATTTGCCCGTATCCTGGAAAGTGGCCATCCGCACTTTCACAATCTCGCCACAGTGCTGGAAATGCATAGTGAGATCGTCGACGGTTGTGTCAAACGACAGGTTGCCCACAAACAGAATGCGGGACGGCGGGTTTGCGTTCGCGTTTTCCCCCACCGGCTTAGCCGGCCGGCCTTCATAAGACGCGGCATTCTTTATAAGCAGATTGCGGCCGTTTAGGTTGGTTTCCGAAAGGGCGATTGCCGCGGCCAGAAACTGCGGGCCGGAAAAGTCCACATATGCAAACCCTTTGATGGTCTTTTTGCCCTTACCCAGGGGCACAAACACTCTGGTGATGTCTTTGGCTGTGATTCGGTACAGCTTGTCATCTCCGATAGGGTCTCCCTCGGTATATTCGGGATGGCCGGCTGTCTTGCCGACGATGTACCGAATAATGTCGTCCTTTTGTGTGTCAAATGAGAGGTTGCCGATCCACACGCCGTGTTCGCTTTTGGCCTTTGAGCTTTGCTGCACTTTCAGCTTTCCGTCTTTAGTTCCGGCATCTTCCGAGGATGTCTTTGTGAGGGTTTCGGCTTGGGTTTCTGCGGAGTTTTCGGTTCCGGATTTTACCGCTTTGGCCTCCTGTTTTCCGAGCTTCTTTTTCTTCTTTTCCAGCCGTTTCTGTTTCTTAGAGAGAGGCGTCGGTTCTTCCAGATTGATTTCGATTTCTTCCAGGTCCCGTTTATGGCCGGCAACCTTTCCGGCCTGTTCCGGGGAGGCCGTCTCTGTGTCTGACATGCTGGGATTTGCGGGGTGACACGGTACGATGTAGGAGATGATATTTAGAGGTTTTGTGGTGATTCTGCCCCAAACTTGTCACTTTTCTAGGTAGTTCTTTGTTTAGAGGCTGAAAGACCTCAATAACGAAAAATTCCCCATAGTAAAAAAAGTTTTTGGGCCCAAAAAAAGCGGAGATGATGTTATTGGGAAATAGTGGAATTACGGAGACTATGTGCAATGAGATTGTCTGCGAGAGTCTGGCCAGAGACACCCCCGAGAGTGCAGAACATGACAAACATAGGCATGGGTAAGAGTGGTCAGGAGAGAGAGGGAGACATAGGGAGCGAGAGATTGTGAGATTCACATAATAGGCTTTCGCAATGTAGATACTTGAACAATCTGAGGAAGAATATGGTCCTTTCATCTTGTCATAAGCCTAATCTCCTCTCAGTTTCTTTTGTCTCTCCCCTCACTCCCCTACCCGAGTATTTCCTATGTCACACTCAACCGGCCGCCCGTGTCTCTTGTCAGACACGGCTTCATGACACACATCCTCACATCTCCTCTCACAATTGCCCGACTAGACCCTCTAATGAAAAAAGAGTTTCCCTCACGTGGGCCCTCTGCATCTTAGATATCGAGTCAAATTCCTACAATATCACACAGCACTAAGTAATAAATAAGGAGTCTGGACTATATTCCATGAACGCTACTTTCAGCAGCAACTAAAAATTCAAACTGGCAGATCATTTTCAAGCTTCTGATGACAACTTCTACCATATATGTCACAGCCACGTCACGTCTCACTTCACCTCCCTGACCCTCACGTCTCCTCCCATACCTACCAGACCCCCTCAGACCCTCAACGCCTTTAGGGCCCAGACCCCCGCCGCCCCGCCAAACATTTCGGAAAATCCCTGCCGCGCAGACTTTGCCGGGCCTCATTTCTGTCGGTTTGTGCCCCGCCTGCCCCGCCCCCGCAGCTGCCACAAAATGAAGCAGCCCCGCCCTACCCCTCTTTTCGGGACCACGTCACGTCACGCCGCCATCTGCGATAATCCCGGCGCCGCGCTTCCGCTGCCGAGTTGAGTGCTCTGCTTCCGCTCGTTTGTTCCGGTAATTCCGTTGCTTGCCCCGCTTACCCCGCTTACCCCACCTGCCCCGCGTTACGTTTGCCGAAAATGGCTGCCAATCTCCTGTGAAGCGAGAAAGCAACCGAAAACCCCGCAGCGCCGCAGTTAGCCGCCATGGCCGCCTTGTCCGCTGCTTCGTCCCTCTCATCCGCCGGTTCCGCCGGCTCCGCCGGCTCCTCCCCGCCTGCCCCGCACGCCCCTCACTTCCCCGCCCCTCGCTCCCCGCTTACCCCGCACTCCCAGACCCTCCTGGCTTTGTGCCAGCGGTACCTCCGCCAACGCAACACAACTGGCCTCTCCTTCCTGGCCCAGCACAACGGCATCCCGCCGGTGCTCCGTCCGTACGTATGGCCCCTCCTGCTGCTGGACCATCCGTACGTCCTGCGGCCGATGGTGACGCTGCTTCCCGAGCCCGAGCCGCTGGCCGGCGGCGGGGCTGTTCCCGAGCTTGTCCCGCTTCGGCAGATCCGCGCCGACATTTCCCGCGTGCGGCGGCGGCTGGATGCGGAACAGGCCGCTGCCCCGCATACCCCGCATACCCCGCATGCCCCGCATACCCCGCATACCCCGCACGACCCCGCCGTCGTGGACGCGGTGTTTGCCGCCGTGGAGGACGCCATCATCCGCTTCCTCCACAAGTGGGGGCCCCTCATTCCGTACGAATCGGGTATGCTGTGGGCGGGGCTGGCGCTGGCGGAGTGGGTGCCGCCGGTGCACAAAACCAACTGGGTTTTGGCCGGCCGCAAAGGCGCAGTAGTGGAGGACGCTTTGCAGGCCGTGCTGGCCGAGCCGGCGTTGGATGCCGAGTTCTTCCGTACATACCGAGCTGAGATGCGGTTCCACGAGGTGTACGAACGGCTTGTTTTGGTGCTGCTGCATTCGGATGAGGAGCTCGAAGAGGTAGAGGCAAGTGAGGGGGAGGGGCAGGACGGAAACGCCGAGCAGGCCGAGCGGCAGGAGGAGACCCGAAGTGAGCCGCGGGCGGGCCGAGATGAGTCACGTGACGCCCCCCGCTCGGAGCCCCTCGGCCCCGCAGGTGGCCAAAGTGAGACCCGAAGTGACCCCCGCCCCGCCAGCCCCTTCCCCGCTACCC
Source organism: Sporopachydermia cereana (assembly GCA_030561065.1). Lineage (NCBI taxonomy): Eukaryota > Fungi > Ascomycota > Sporopachydermiomycetes > Sporopachydermiales > Sporopachydermiaceae > Sporopachydermia > Sporopachydermia cereana. Next base: position 2,362 of record JAKTWI010000631.1, on the reverse strand, counting down.
CACCCTCCCCCGCCTCCGCGGCCCCGCAACCGGCAGGAAGCGACATCGTCTCCTTCTTCCTCTACGCCTTCCAGACCCTCCTTCCCGACTTGTCCAACTACTTCTACGAAGAGAACGTTTTGAGTGCTGTGGAGGAGGAAAAGTGGCTGCACTGGTGGCTGAAGTGGGCGGGGGCCAAAGTGTGGGACAAGTGGGACCGCGGGAGGGTCTGGGATATGTATTTGGGGTGGCGGGAGCGGGAGCCGGAGGTGGCGGTGGCGCAGACTCCGGGGCCGAAGGCACCGGAGACGGAAGGAGGTGTGGCGCAGCCTGAGGCGGAAGGAAATGTGGCGCAGCCTGAGGCGCAGCAGCTGAAAGGAGAAGTGCCGATGGCCCTGAAACAAACTGTGGCGCAGCCGGAGGCAGAAGTGGCGCAGCCCGCCAGTGAGTCAAAAGCACGTGACGGAGAGGTGGCGCAGGTGCTCAAAGAGGCCGGTGCTCAGCCACAGCCGCCGGAGGCGACTGCGCCACCGGCGTCCGCCTCCTCCGAGGTGCGCCACCGCAGCCGGTCGCGGCCCCAGCCGCCCGTCACGTGCGCCACACTGTATCTGACGCCCGAAGAAGCCGCGTGTATCGCTCCCGACCCGTTTTGGACTCCGAAGCGGCCGGCGCGTCTCCGCGACTCCGTCGTCACTCTCCGCGACACGCCCCGCTCTACCCCGCCCCCGCCTACCCCGCCTGCCCCGCTTACCCCGCCCCCGCTTACCCCGCCTACCCCGCCCGAAATGCACACAAAGCACGTGTTTGTGTGCCTGTCAATGCTCAAAGCCAAAGAACTGACGCTTATGGAACTCGACCAGAGCGAAATCCGCGAGTATCTTTCGCGGGCGCGGGTGCGGGACGGCCCGCCCGACGGGTTGGGGGCCGGTGGCAGTGTGTCGTCGCTGCGGGTGGCTCGGCCGAACCACCATTACTATAAAGGGAATACGGAGGTGGCTGAGGAGGCTGTGTTTCCTGTTTCGGAGTCGTCTATGCCGAGTTCGGTGGAGTCTCTGCATGCGCTGGAGGCGCAGGCGGTGCCGGTGTTTCCGGAGTCTCCCGATCGGGACATTTCGGCCATTTTGGTGCAGGCCGGGGAACTGTGGCGCAGCTGGGTGTGGACGGAGATGGTGGATGGCTGAGTGGCGCAGGAGGCGCAGCAGGCCCAGAAAGGAGTGAGAGAAATGTATATAAATGCTGCGCCACACGCCACCAGCTGTCTGAATTCGGTAATAATAGCATATATGCAAATTCTATTGCGCCACAATTTGGAAGATTACGCCACATACCACACCGCCACTGTATCAGGACCGCCTGTATTGCCTTTATTCGGTAATAATTCAAATGCATTTGTACTATTCTACCCCACTACCCCACTACTTCACTACCCCACTACCCCGCACTGCACATTACCTCTTTTGGTAGTCCCCCACATTTACCCCGCCCGGCGTATCTCGCCAGTGAAAATATCCGCCTCACCTGCCCCACCTGCCCCACCATTCCCCGCACTTGCCCCGCCCCCGCGGTCCGAAAGCCGCGACAGCAGCGACATGCCCCGCCGCTTCCGGCCCCGTCTTTCCAAATCCAGTAATTTCTTCCGTACGTCGTAGCCACAATCCTGTCGGTACACTCGGATCACGCCGTCCCGGTCCCCCGCCACAATTATATTGCCGTCTTCGTACGCATTGCGCTCAGCCCCACCTGCCCCGCCCCCGCCCCCGCCTACCCCGCTTTCCCCGCCTACCCCGCTTTCCCCGCCTACCCCGCTTTCCCCATTCGGACTGAAACTTCGGCTGCGGCTCCGACTCCGACTTCGGCTGCGGCTCGGACTCAGCCGGCCGGAGGGGCTCGGCTCGGGGCTCAGCGAGCGGCCCAAAGCGGCATAACTAGCCACACTAGTCAAACTCAAAACGGAACCTCGCGACGGAAGCTGCCCCACCTGCGCCACCCCCGCCACACCCGCCACACCCGCCGGGCGGCACAGCTCGTAAACGGGGTCGGAAGACAGCGCCAGGAGCCGGCGGGTTTCGGCGGGGGCAACTGTGGCGGCGGTGACGGCAGTCGGGGAGGCTTGAAAACTTACCGCTTTGGGTAATTCCGGCTCCGGTGGCTCAGATTTGTGGCCCAGCCGGCGGAACGTGCCGAGGCGGCTCCGGCGGGCCGTCCCAGTTGTTCCGGCGGTGTCGGCTTTTTCGGCATTTTCCCCACTTACCCCACTTACCCCGCTTACCCCGCTTACCCCACTTACCCCTCCCCCTCCCCCTCCCCCTCCCCCGCCTTCCCCGCCAAACAGCCACAAATACACGCAGCGGTCCTCGGCACCACAAACAACATACCGCCCGTC
>JAKTWI010000630.1:0-12720 GCA_030561065.1 Sporopachydermia cereana | reverse complement strand
AAGAGGGGTAAGAGGGGTAAGAGGGGTAAGAGGGGTAAGAGGGGTAAGAGGGGTAAGAGGGGTAAGAGGGGTAAGAGGGGTAAGAGGGGTAAGAGGGGTAAGAGGATGAGATAGATGGGACGTGAGGGGGGATGAAAGAGGAAAGGAAAAAGGAAACGTATAGAGGGGACATAGGGAGTAGAGGTGATAGTGAAGCGAACGATAGAGGAAATAATAGGAGGATGCCAGGATCCGCTGATACCAACTCTTTGGCGACATCTTTCCCTTGAATAGCTCAAGGTAATGGAGGGAATGATAGAAAGAATAATAGAGGGAGTGATAGAGGGAATGATAGAAGAAATGATAGAAGGTATCTTAGAGGTAAATAATAGAGGGAAGAAATGAAGAAAAGTAATAGGGGAATGACAAACGAAATGACAAAGGGAATGACAAAGGGAATGACAAAAAGAATGTCAGAGGGAAAACCAGCCATGATTGAAGATCGAAACGATTGAGGAATTGACAAAGGGAATGACAGGGAGAACAACACAAAGGAATCGAGAGAATAACAAAAGCAATCCTATTGGGAATACCGAAGAGGAAACCCAGACAAAAAATTCCAGATTCGCACTCAAAAAAGAAACTCGTTCACAACAAACATACCGTAGTTCTCTGCTTCCTCTTTCAGACCGTCCAGCTCTTTCTCCAGTTCTTCTTGAGAGGCTTCTGGGATTTGAGACAGTTCAGTCCCTTGAGACGGCACTTCGGCATGCGAAACGTTGGAGTCGATTTCAGACTCCTCGTCAAACTCCGACTCCACATAGCTAGTGGAGGGTCTCGGTCTTTTCTCCGGAAGCACGGCAAGCGATTCGCCGAAGGAGTCTTCCGATTTCAGCAAGCTCGGCGTTTTCAGCTTGTTGGATCTACGCTTCTTTCGGCCCGCCATTCGTGAGGTTTGTGTGGAGTGGTGGGAACAGAGGGGTGATTTTCTTGCCGAGGGGAAGTTGTGATTTGTTCGAGGGGATCACAAGAGTAAATGCAAAAATTCTGTTGTTGATGATAAAGGATGGCAGGGTGAATAGGCAGGGAGTCAGTGAAACAGAGATTCTCACTTTTGTTGAAAAAGTTCCTGTTGTGTGTTAAGTTCCAGAAATGAGGGTATCATAAGTGCATAACAGTGCCGCCCGGGAACAAAATCAACTGTTTGGCTTCAGCAGCCTAATAGTTTGTCTGTCAGCCACCGGATATTTGCCACAAAGCGTTTCCTTTTCTCTTTGCTTGTGAATGCAAGACCTGCAGGAACCAATCTTGCGTTTTCAAGATCACCTGAGATTTCAGAACTCTCAACCTCAAAAACTCCAGTCTTATCCAGCTATAAGTTGATAGCCGAGTGATTCCAAACGTATCAGAACAACAAACAGCTCCAGACGCCTTCTTTCACAGTACCCGCTGGCTCTCCGCTTTAGAGGCACAGCATTCTTTCCAACTGACCAAAAACCTGCTTAGAAAAACAGCTGATAAACATACAAAAAACCCCTTTCATTTGCCACTAATTTCACATCGCGTTCCCTCATAATTCCTGTCCTCCTTTCAGCATCAAACAGCCCGGCCTGGGGCCACAGTGGAATTGCCCCGGCGGGTGTGAACTTGGCGTCTCATCCTGGACGGAATTTGGGTGGGGTAAGGGTGTGTGTTTGTTGATTACGGCATCGGAAAATGGTCCGGCAGGCCGTTGTTCGATGAGGCGAATAGAAAGGGATGATAGCAAACGGAATGTGGCAAGGCGGAGGAGGGGTTGATGGAGGGAAAATGTAGTGGATTGATAATGAGCTTGGGGGTAGAGGGAACAAGTGGAGGGTGGAATTCGGAACTGGGGTGGAGATGGCCGGTCTAAGGTGGCTTTTCCCAGGAGGAGATGGTATAGGGGCGGATAGAGAGTAATGCGTGGAGAACGCGAATTTGGGGAAAAGGAAGCAGAAAAGATGGGAAAACAACGATTTTTTGATGGAATGTAAATAGTGTGTGGTTGAAGGTAGTATGTTATGCGGTTCAACTATTCATGCCAGTGTGCTGAACCGGAGAATTTCCACATCACGTGAGAGGCCCGATGGTTTAGTGGTATAATTCTCGCTTAGGGTTTACTCTAAGCTGTTTGCGAGAGGTCCCGGGTTCAATTCCCGGTTGGGCCCTTTTTTTTGCTTTTCTTTTACCTTCAAGCTGTCTGGTAACTTGAGCTGATCTCTTTCCCTTAATTTTTTGACAATCAATCTTTTCTCCCGCTGAGCTGTCAGAAACTCAAAGCCTGTCTCACTTCTCTTCTCACCTGGACCGTACGGCTTTAGCGCGCTGATCGTAATGAGCAATATAGCCGCCATGCGATACACAGGTATGGGATGATGATGATTTGCATGGATACTTCTCTTTGATGCTCAAGTGCGAGCCATTCACCCTCAAACGCCGTTCAGAAGTCTGTATTAGTGGCGGGTAAGGAATTTGAATTATCAGTCCCATTCCCGGTGTTCCATCTGATTCGTATCCTGTTTGCCTCCCCGATGTCCTGATGCCCTTGTCTCACGTATAAGGGTAGAAAATGTATGGGGAATGTGGGGAGTGAGCCCTAATACGGCGGGATGAGATATTTCCGAGGATCCCCTTTTGGAGAGTCTGAAGGGAGGGGATCTAAAAACTAAGTGAAGGCTTAATAGTGCGGCGGGATATATAAATATTCATGTGGCTCCCTCTACTTCCAAAGGGCTGTGAAGTTCCCACTCCCTCCTATCGGTTCTTCACACTACGACACAATTCAGTACTGATAAGGATCGCACACTGATTCTACCCTACCTGCTCATCACATCAAAAATGCCCATCTCGAAAGAAATACTGGCCGGCGACTCCAAACTGCCGTCACTGGCAGACATCAAAGCCAAAAATGCCAAAGAAAATCCCAATCTCCCGCCTGAGACAGCCTGGATTTGGGGGCCAGACGACGAGATTGGAAGAGTGAATCTCCTGACGCCGGAACGGGTTCTCAAAGCCAAAGAGGAGATCAACTCTGGGGAAGTGTCGGCTCTCAATTGGTCTATTGTGTTGCCGGACGCGCCGTCCTACTCCCGGCCCAATGCTACTTGGAAACTGAGACCGATGGGTCATTGGTTTGATGACGAGATCATTATGAACACTCAGTCTGGGTCTCAGTTTGATGGCTTCAGACACTTCCCCCATTTGGTCACCAACACATACTACAACAATCTGACTCCGGAGGAGATTCAGTCTGAGTCCACGAGATGCGGCATGCAGGCTATGGCCAAACGGGGGATAGCCGGCAGAGGTGTCTTGTTGGATTTTGCTTCTTGGGCCGAGGCAAAGGGGATTGAGTACGACGCCTTTTCCACTTACAAAATCTCAGTGGAACAACTGAAGGAGATTGCAAAGTACCAGGGCACGGAGTTGCAGGTCGGAGATGTCCTGCTGGTCAGAACCGGATGGATGAAATCGTACATGGAGAAAAGAGCCAAAGATCCGACTTCAGTCCGCGGGAAGCCTGAGCCGAGTCACATTGGAGTCGCTCAGGGAGAAGAGTCTAAGGAGTTTTTCCATGATAGTTACTTTTCTATTGTTGGGGCGGACTCTCCTTCGTTTGAAGCATGGCCGTTTGGCGCCCCCAACGACGCCTTGCACAACTTCCTGCTGTGCTGCTGGGGTGTGATGATTGGCGAGATGCTGGATTTGGAGGATTTGTCGGAGAAATGCAAAAAGGCGAAGAAATGGTCCTTTTTCTTCACCTGCGCTCCCATCAACTCCCCCGGTGGTGTGGCCACGCTTTCCAACTCGCTGGCCATCTTGTGATTTCCTTGTGTTTTATGATAGGCCAGCTGACAACTGTTTTGCCAAAGCCAGTATTGCATTTTTGGTTCTACTGCTCACCTTTATAACTGACAAATACCTTCAATGCTTATGACTCTCTCCATTCCCTGTATTAACCTCGCGTCTCCGCCTGAAACCTCATATCTCATCCCAACCTCGAGTCTCACCCCATCAAGTACCTCCTATCAAGCCATGCATATTTCCGTTTTCGGAACAGAGATGATCCACCTTTCTTACCCCATCCTTTACACCATCTCTGACAGTTTGCCCCTCAAGGCAAATCTCACTAGTATTCCTGCTAAACTCTACATCAAGTCTCTTATTTCAGCTCCGCAGTCTACCACCGTCCACATTTCTCATCATATCTCCAATCCCATCCTCTTCCCCCCCCCATTTGTCCCATGAGGGGTGCTTCCCGTACCCCCACATCCTCCTTCCCGATTCGGAAGCGGCCGCAGCAAGGCGCAGGGTTCCCAAAAAGGTGGAAAATCGTCCCGTCATCTGAAGGCGTAATGAAGCCAAGGAAGATAAGTTGAGATTGCACTGCTGCCGATGGGAGCTTTTCTGTTTGAATCTGTCAACAATGGCTTGAGAGGATTTGTCATTTTGTTTGGTAGCAGATTGGGGCAGATTGGAGTAGCTGGAATAGCATGACAAAAAACGACAATTGCATACCGAGAAAGTGTACTCTGGGGTAAAAAGTGTACAGTTGATCAGAGGTTGCTAAAGAGAGGAGAGTACTCATAGTTTCGCTGCTGGTAGATCTACCATCAGGTTTGGAGGTCCGACATGGCCAAGCTATTCTCCAGCTGCGAGCTGGACATCAATTGTGAGTTGTGGAGATTAGGGTGATTCGGGTGGGCTGCCGCTCATACTTGAGGTACTGCGAAGTAACGTTCCAACTAACAAGACTCTCCAGTTCCTCAGAAGCCATACTATACAAGCTACGACACGATCCGAGGCACAGTAGATGTGATTGTGAAAAGCGAAGTGACCCTGCGCTCTATCGATGTCAAGCTAGAATGCGTCACCACCTCAGAGCTGCGGCGGAAGAATGCGAACCGGAATAAGGCAAACCGCGAAATGCGTTCTGATGAGGAACGCCGCAAAGTGGAGTATGAGGAGCATAAGCTGCTGTATGAGGTTCAACAGGTGTTCCCGCCTAAGGAACTGGAGCGGAGCGAGTCAAATAAGTTCACCTTGGCAACGGGGAAATACAGCTACGAGTTTGAGTTCACACTTCCCGATGCCGCCCAGTTCACGTTCGGCAACCGGCCGACGTTTATTCGGCTGACGCGGGATGCCAGTTGCCTGAACCAGTCACGGCTGCCGCCTTCTCTTGACATGGGACATTTGGGGTCGATCAAATACTTCCTCAAAGTGACGGCACGGAGGGCCAGTGTGTTCAAAGGCAATGACCGCAAGATCGCGCCGTTCCCGTTTCTGCCTCCTGAGTTGCCACCCTTGGAGAACCCGAACGGAGCTGTCAATTTTGTGCGGAGGCCGTTTTTCCTCACCTACCCGCAGGACGGGCAGCACAAAAAGGGGGTTTTCCGCAGACTGCTGAGTTCTACGCCATCGAAGGGATACACGCTGGTGATGGAGGCGCGTTTCCAGGGCCCGCTGCGATTCCGGTCCGGCGAACGGGCGCCAGTCACGTTCCATCTGCTGTCAGAAGCGCCGAAACCTGTTCACGATATTACCATCAAATCTGCCTCCGCTACTCTGATTTCCACTACAAACATAAAAGCAAACGGTTTGTACAGTTCGCGAGTGCAGTCTATGGCGCTGGGCCTCGAGCAGCCAATCAATCAGATTGTCAATTTTGACCGGGCACAGAATGTCAACAACACGTATGCAATCGAAGTGGCGTACCAGCTGACTGCCCTGAATGAACTGCAGACGCCCTCGTTTGCCACTGTCAATTTCGAGCAGCTTTACGATCTGCATGTGAAGTTTGATGTCGCCATTGACACGTGTAGCGAGGAGGTGACGCTGGAAATCCCAATGGAAGTAGCAGGATGCCAGCCTAATCCCCGAATGATGGGCCAGCAGGAGTATCCCGTTTATGAGACTACGTATGTGAATGAGGGTGTGGGGCCGTCAGTGCCTCCGAAGCCTATGGAGCATACAAAGCCGATCATGTCGGATGTGAAGCATCCTTTGGGCCCGGGAGACAATGGCAACTGGAACAGGGGCTACGATGAGTTGCCGGAGTATGAGGTGGCCTCCTCTTTCAAGCCTTAGGAGGGACATTTTGGTACAGATACCGGGACTGACACCAGTATCTTTTCATACATTTAACGCCGCGCGACCATAATTCTGTATTGATTCATCAACTCTGCACTTTTTGGGGTCATTTATATCTGATGTTCATGGGTTACTCATGGTCTTACCGATTTATAACTCCACATGATTACCATAAAGCTGAAAAGGAATAATCCAGCGTTGAAAGGTTTAGGATTCTAACTGAATTCAGTAGCAAAGACACTCAGAGTCCTAATTAAATCAGGATTCCTGCTAGATACATCTAGTGAGTATTCCGTAGAACATTCATCCACTTGTATAGTGATAATAGGTCAGATCAGTCTTCATAATAAGAGTGAACAAAAGACACTCCAGTTGCATAGACATTCTCAGAAGTCGAAGTTGGATGATTCAGTAGTTCTGGAGTCATATCATCAGTATCAGTCTTGTAAGAGAAAATCAATGTACTTGTATCGTCTTCGATAGGGATTGATGGACATTCATAGTCTCTTAGTCTTCGAGCTGCTGTTAATATGCGGAGATTTCATTCCTCCCGCAGCGGATATGCTCTTCGGCTGCTGACTCCCCACACTGCTGAGTCAGAAGTGTTTCATACTTTCTGAGAATCCTACATTTATCTATTTTCGATTTATTGATTTATTCCCGCTGCTCGCCATCATTTCTCGGCATATTCTCGTCCTTTGCCAGGCATGCCAATCAACTCTAAAAGGTGGGGTAGCTGTGATACCCAATGGGCCCGGATAAGTGTTGTATGGCGATACCAAAGACAAGCTTGAGACGGATAAACAATAATGGGTGCTAGTAGAATATAGGCGGTAGACTGGTAGCGGTAGGATTAATGTGATGCTGGAGACTGAGTTGTGGAGATGGTGTATAGTTTTTAAAGCGCGATGGGTCTTTGAAATCTGGGGTGGCGAGATATGGGGAAACAGGTAGAAGATGAGAGGTTCAGTGATGAACGGGGAAAAATCTATGAATCAATAATTGAATATACAGAGGGAGCAAATAGAGGCCGGCAGTAATCAATTAATCCATCTGAACCCATTCCCATAATGAGCCTGACGGAGTCTCAAGTGCCCCAAATAGGGGAGATGACAGAGGAGAATCTCACCTCAAACGTCAAGCTCATCAACTCCAACCACAGCAATGAAAGACTCAAATTTCTCCTGGCCCGCATAGTGGAGCATCTACATGAATTTGCCCGCGAAACGCTGTTAACTACGGAGGAGTGGATGGCCGGGATTGAGTTCCTCACAGCCGTGGGCCAGAAGTGCTCTGACATCCGGCAGGAGTTCATCCTCCTGTCGGATATACTGGGTCTGTCTGTGCTGGTGGATTCTCTATCACATCCCAAGCCAGATAACGCGACGGTCGGGACGCTGCTGGGACCATTCCATACCGACGATGCCCACGAGGTGGATGCAGGCGCCAGTACCGTCAGAAACACTCATCCGACCAAAGCGGCCGGCGAGCCTTTGGTGATAGTGGGCACTGTTACTGATACAAAGGGCAGACCGGTGGAGAATGCCATGATTGATATCTGGCATTGCGATACCGACGGGCTGTATGACACACAGTATGAGGACAGAGACGGGCCCGATCTGCGGGGCATTTACAAGTCAGACGCCAATGGTGTTTTCGTGATCAAGTGCATCAAGCCTGTGCCTTATTCTATTCCAAATGATGGGCCAGTGGGCCAGCTTTTGAGGAGGATTGGCCGACACAGCTACAGACCTGCCCATCTGCATTTTATAATTGAGGCCGAGGGCTACGACCAGCTGATCACTGCTCTGTATCACAAGGGCGATCCCTACGAGAAAAGCGATGCTGTGTTTGGAGTGAAAAACAAGCTGGTGTTCAGTTTGGAGAAATGTACAAAGGAAGAGGCAGAGAAGTATGGAATGACAACAGACGATTGGATTCTCAAGTGGAACTTCGTGCTTGTGGATGCCGACGAAGCAGCAAGGATAAGGAAGGAACGCGCGCAGCAGGTTGTCGAGGAAGACAGGAAGAAAAGCTTGCCGGTCAAACTGAACGAGTATGGCTTGCCTATCTTTGACTTGGATTGAGTGTATCTGATGTGAGCATCAACCATGACTGGAGACTCATTTGTTCAGCCATTGAGAGCAGCTACGTACAGGGAAGTATCAAAATAATTTCAATATAATATGCTCATTTGATTCATCACTATGTATAGGTTGTCATGATAGCACGCGTAAACGTGCCCATCTCATTGCGCCCAAACGGCTCGAGTCAGAGTGGAATTTCAGTCGACACTTACAACTCGGCCATTCATTCATCTCCAGCACAGCTGGCACAGCTGGATGCCATTGAGGTGAAGGATACTTCAGTCAAAGTCGCTTATTTGCATCCAGAGCAGGAGCAGTCGCCAGTGTTGCAGGTGCAGTCACCAGATCCAGAACAGTTGCAAGGTCCCATTGTGTAGAGTATGTATGTTTCTTCGTGTATGATTCGGTAGGACAATAGAGCTTAGTAGTCTAAGAGTCAGTTGTGATCGCGTTTGAGTATGTGTGATTCTTCAAGTTGTTGCTTATCGATCAGAGAACTTTTCTCCATTGTAGATCAACAAAAAATTTCTCTCCCTAAAGTCGGTTTTCCACTTCTTATATACCCAACTCTGCGCTTTTTGTGCTGCAGTGGTGGCTCACCCAAAACGGGAGGTGGGCGTGATGAGATGCAGCACAAATAACGTAGACCCTTCATATCACCCTTCATGCCCTGACACGGTCATGCGCCAGGGTCTGGGCCCTTCTTACAAGGGTCTCGTGATTCCGGAGTTTATGCCCAGAGGAAAAACCACATCTTTTCCTAAATTTAGCCCCGAGTCACATGTATCTGAGAGGTCTGAACACGAAGAGAGATGAATGGCTCCAAAGATATCAGACAGTTCCCTGATGTTACAGAAATTCACACAAATCACATTAAAGCTTACGTTAAATTTGCCATCAAGTGAATTCACGTAGCGGGTTGCCAAACAGCAACCAGGTAAACCCTACGGAGCTGGCCCTCAAACATTGTCTCCCACATACGGCCCTCGTGCTGCCATCAGTGATGCACTGGGCGACATGTAACACTCTAAAATCATCTCTCATTTCTCCCATTCTCCCACCTCCGCTTTGAGGGCAGACGGAGGGGCGTCAGAGCAACTGCGAGCTGCCATCCAGGGTTCAAACATCCAACCGCCAGTGCGTAGTAGCATGTATGGTGTGGCGCTCTTTACATGCTGGATTATGAGTCACTTTGTCCCTTCCTTTGCCGCCTGACGGCCAAGACGCGAAACGCAGTCCGCCTCCACTCTACCAAATAATATTCTCCGTTCCGCTAATGACTCCCTCACCCTAAATCTCATCACCGACTCACCCAACAGATTTCCCGCCACTAGCGACCTGCACCACCCTACCCCAACCCTCCTCTAACCGTCCAACACCTCTAATACCACCAACACAACCACCATCAACACCATCTCAAACTCCGCGCTCACAATATCAACTTTCTCACCCTCATCCATCCCTCTTCCTTTCCATCCCAATCACCACTCCTATTCCGTTCATTCGGCTATTCCTTCACCCCTCCTTCTCCATGTCTCCCCACCAAACCACTGCCGCTCCGAACCTCGGGTTTTGACCCGGCTCCGGCCAATTAATGTTCACATCATCCCAACTTTTCCCGGCCCCCGCTGCACAACCTGCATATACTTGAACCCTTCGGGTAAATAATCCAACCTTAATGCCCACCGCGCGCCGGCCTGCCCCACTTTAGACTCAGCTGCGATGAGCCTAAGCCCATAAACCCTATTCAGCCTCCGAACTCTAATTCCAGGGCCGGCTGTCCCTCCAGCCAGGGCTCTTCATCTCCAGGTATATACAGTCCAGAGTACGCCTTAGCAGCAACAAAACACTCACATTTCCCTCAGAAAACGCGTGAACTTCACTGCTCCTCCTATTTCTATTACCGCCGCCAAAGACACTCATATCGCGTCACTTCTGTCTTCACATGCATGTGTGGTCCCGCCGGCCTCCACTAAGCGTCTTTTTGCATGTGATGCCCAGCCAAATAGCCCCGAGACCGGATTTACTCATCTACTTATTGAGAGGGTTTTTCCGATAGGTTTTCAGACTAAAGGAAGAATTTGCAGAGTTGGCAGAGTTGGCGGAGGCTTTGCAGGAGAAGTTTGCAGTTTCCTGACAGGTTGTGATAACTCAGTCTCAACAGACTGATAAAACACGTCAGCGCTTCAACAGACTCGGCAGGTTCATATCACCAACTGCAGCAGACCTGAAGGATCAACAGAGCATTAGAGGAGGAACTGGAAAGTTATAGTGATAAAGTGATGAAAAGATAGACGTCAGAAGGCTGAGATAAAAAGGAGAGCAGACAGATAAAGAAGAAGGCGAGCTGTTAGAAAGGGAGGCATAGTTCCAAGAGAGAAACGCAAACTGATTATGAGGATCACAAGGTTGAAGCTGGAGACTAAAGTGCTTTGAGTGACTTGAGGTTCATATCTATTGGTCATAAATCCTAGCAGACTTGTTGTTGTTATTATTGGCGGCGCGTCTGTTTGTCAACACGCTGCGTGGCTGTTTTGTTTTGGGCACCACAGGATTTACTCTGTACGTCCAACTGCTGTGAGACTTGAGAAATTCAGAGATTCAGGAGTTCGAGAGACGTCTCAATTTGAACTCCCAAACACGAAAATCCCTTCAAGCATTTGCTTTGAGGACTGACTGCCCTATTGAGAGGCATCAACTGCTTTTACAACTCTCAACTCTCAGTTCTCATAACGGTTTTTGGAAGCAAAGACCAGCTGTTGTCCCTGGAGAGTATCACACTCATATTGCATCTCTCACACATCACATTCGTTTGCACAACAAACACATCACAACAGCACTCATAACAGCATTTGCAACTCACAATACCAACACGCCACATCACATCAACACGTCACATCTCATCAAACATCATCGCATCCCCATCAAACATTTTCGCATCCCCATCATCACATCAACACATCACATTACACTTCCTACCAACACACCTCATCTCCTCCCTATCAACTCATTCCCTTCTTCAAGCGAAATTTCCTTATCGCCATTCAAACAACAACTATTCCTCAGGGGCCACACACATATTTACATCCCCCTTTTCTACTTTCTCATTCTCTCTATCCTCTCCTATTTTTTCCTCTCCTATTTTTTCCTCTCCTATTGATTCCTCTCCTATTTACTCCTCCCCTATTTACTCCTTTCCAAATTATTCCTCTCCTGTTTATTCCCCTCCCCCTCTCCAATGCTCTACTCCAACACTCTTGTTCTGGTATCCGCCCCCTCGGCATACACCGTCACCCGCCTCTACGGCCCTGTGCTCCGCAAGGCACTGGAAATCACCATCCCCTCCGGCAGCCTCGACATACGCATAATGAACAGCGTCAACAAACTCATCACGTGTCCTGCCGATTTGGAAACGCTCCTCAAAGCCTTTTACCTGGCGGCAAAGAAGGAGAAATGCATTTTGGGCACCCGGGAGGCTGTGAAGGTGCGGGTTTTTGTTGAAAAGTCGCAGTTTACGCAGCGGATAAACACGCCGCTGAGTACACAGTTGGAGGGCAATTGGGAGGTTGTGTGTGTGGGCAAACACGAGCCGTATTTGGTGTCGGATTTCCGGTTTGAGCAGGCAGGGGTGGCCGCGGGGTTTAATATGCCGACGCTGTTTGTGAATATGGGCGAGGATGGTAGTAGTGGGGCGAATGGGGCTACGACGCCGACGATTGCGGAAGAGGCGGAAGCCGAGGCGGAGGCCGAGGCGGAAGCCGAGGCGAATACAAAAGCGGAAGCCGAGGTGAGTACAAAAGCGGAAACCGAAACCGAAGCAGAAGCCGAAGGCGAAGCCGAAACTGAATATGACGACGTGTTTTCCTCCCCTTCCTCCCGGGGAACTCCGGTCTCGTCTCCGAGGGCCGGGCTGTCCCGCAAAACATCAAACACGTGCTATTTGCACCCTTCCGTGTGTGTAATTGGACCCTTCCAAAACAATGACGACTTCACGAAAATCCTCGTCACAGTCGCCGGGTTTATGGCCACGTCGAAACTGGTAATCGGCTCTACGTCCATTGCCGCTTCCGCTTCCGCCTCCGCCTCCGCTTCCGTTTCCGGCAAGTCCGGGCCGAAACTGTCCAAATCGGCCGTCACCAGCTTTGTCCGGTTCATATACCCGGACATCGCCATCACAGTCACATCGCAGTCCAACCGGGACAAGTACCGCCATGAAAACACCCGCGCCTCCGGTCTCAACACGAAAATGCCGCCAATGCTGCTGTCAACACTGCTATCAAACGACATTGACGCGTTAGTGGTTTCCTCCCTGCAGCAGCCGCTGGCGCAAAAAGTAAATGCCGAGCGGGAGGCGCTGGGGATGGCGCCGCTGACGGTTTATACGCTTGCCAGCACGCCGGAACGGAAGGCGCTGCCGAGGATTCGGCCGCTACAGTGGCGGTCGCTGCAATCGGTGATGGTTTAGGAGCGAAGAAGGGAAGAAGGGAAGAAAGGAAGAAAGGAAGAAAGGAAGAAAGGAAGAAAGGAAGAAAGGAAGAAA
>JAKTWI010000629.1:0-12731 GCA_030561065.1 Sporopachydermia cereana | reverse complement strand
TACAGTTTCCTAATTTGGTCTTGTGTATAAAATGTTTAACTATTTTGAGAGACTCTTCGCTTGTCTCAATTGCACACTATTCAGAGCAAAAAATTTGCCACTGCCACCTTCTTTCCGTTTCGAATCAAAGATTGCCACCTGCTCATCGCAGCAACACCGCCACAGTCGCCCGAGAGTTCCGAACCTCAAAAACCCACGTGACTTCCCTCTCTAACATGAAATCTCGTCTTTTTCGGCCCTCTCCGACAGGACTTTTCGGCATCGGCCAAACGCCAGATTTCACTCCGCAAAAACTCCGTAACAATCGCAGTTTCTCCGGCCATACTATGGCGCCTTTTCCGTCCAAATTACATTTTGTCGTACTCCACACAGCCCCCGGCAACCAGCCAATACATGCCTGGTAAAGCAAAACAAGGTTGCGGTGATTGGTAATGCAAACCAGGCACTGCCGCTCCCGAACCCGATAGGCCCGAGCCTGGCCATGATTTCCTATATTTCCCAGCCGCTCCTCGTATGCATGCAACAGGCATGGCCCGAAAATCTTTTTCTTTTCCTAGTCCAGTGCCAGATTTACAGTTCTGGCGATTTTTCCATGCTTTGCTTCCGCCTTACGTATCCCGGGATATGCAAGCTTTTGCACGCTCCTGCACCCTCCTGCAAGGGATGCAAATCCCAGGGCCGGTGCGTAATGTGACCGAAGAGCCATCAACCGCGCTAAACCGGAGACTTAAAGCCGCTAAAACCGGCCGGAAAATCTCCCTGCTGCTCCCCCATCTGCACAACCCGTGCAGTCTCACCTGGGCTGTCCCACCTTGTAGCGACAAATCTGTCATTTTCCCCACCGGACACCTGTTTCTGGCCCCGTTTCCACAGCTTTGGCATGTCAAACCCCTACCCTGGTGTCCCAATCCGTCGCTTACAACGTTGCCCGTTACCCTCATCGTTTCCGCTTTTAACGTTTCGGTCCCTGCGGGCCAGACCCTCCCCAACCCTATTTCCCAATCAGACAGGCACAGCCTCCTTGGCGCACCTGTTACGGTATCTTCTCCGCTCTTGCCCTTCCATCGTCTCCGAAATTCCCCGACCCCCGGTACATACGAAACCTTATGCGGGGTCGATAAGGCAGGAAGAGACGATATTCCCGGCCTGGGAACGGCAGGAATGGGAAAGAAAACAGCAACAGAAGAACTGTGGAAAAACAAACGGGGAGTCGCCGGTTTATAAAGCAGGCGGCATGTCCTCAGGAGAGATTTGTGTCTATTGGCAGTGAGAGACAGACAATGGTATTCCATTGAATACACCATTGGATGCATTTTTGGTACTCTCTGGATAACCTGTTGGATACCCTTTGAGTACATCATCAGATAAGCACCATTGGAACATCACAGCCCATTGGATAAACAAACGCCTTTGGAAGCTGTGACAGCACCTTTGGTACGTTTGAGTCAGGTTGGAGTCTCTGTGACAATCGGATACCAATTCGAGTCAGCGGAACATCCGTCGGGCGGATTCGGCAGTTTGTACCAGCAGAATTAGCGGACATTTCGGCTTTTCCGCTTGTGGGGATTGCTGAGGGCAGAAAGAGATTTGTGTGGCAGTTTGCAGCGGCACGAGGCTATCGCTTAATTGGGAGTCCGACAGACTGGTAGAGTCTGCTTTTTGAGTCCCTGAGTCTCTACCCCGCTACCCCGCACCCTTACCCCACCTCCCTACCCCACCTACCCCACTTACCCCACCTACCCCACCTCCCCCATGGCTTCCGACCCCTCCAAATCCCCGTCTTTGACCGACGAGGAGGTCGCCCCCTTCACGGGCCCCGACGAGGCCGGCATCCGCGAGCTCTCCCGCGTGCTCACAAACGCCTCCGGCGGCAGCCACAAACCGGAAGAGGAAGGCTCCTCTTCCGACGCCGAGTTCAACGAAAAACTCATCCGCACCATCTCGGCATACTCGCAAATCCCCGGCGAGGTGCCCATCGCCATTGACGAATCCGCCGAAATCGACCCGCGGCTCGACCCGACGTCGGACCAGTTTGACGCCAAACTGTGGGTGAAAAACCTCCGCAAAGTCACCGACGCAAACACGGAGTACTTCAAGCCGGCGTCCCTCGGCATCGGGTACCGCAACCTCCGCGCCTACGGCATTGCCGCCGACGCCGACTACCTGCCGACGGTGTTCAACATTGTGTACAAATACATCGCCTCGGCATACGAGCGCATCGCGTCTCGGCACGACCCGTCCCGCTACTTTGACATTCTCAAGCCGATGGACGCGCTTATTGAGCCCGGAACGGTAACTGTGGTTTTGGGCCGTCCGGGCGCCGGATGCTCCACCCTTCTTAAGACGATCTCGGCACATACGCCCGGGTTTTGGATTGACGAGAAATCGGAGATATCCTACGACGGGCTAACGCCGAAGGAGATCCACTCCAACTACCGCGGATCGGTGGTGTACAATGCCGAGTCGGACACGCACTTCCCGCACCTCACTGTGTACCAAACGCTGAGTTTTGCCGCCATGATGAAAACGCCGCAGAACCGCTTCCCGGGAGTGTCACGTGCCCAGTTTGAGGAGCACATTACGCGCGTATACATGGCCATGTACGGACTGAGCCACACGGCAAACACCAAAGTGGGAAATAACCTTGTCCGCGGCGTGTCCGGAGGCGAGCGGAAGCGGGTGTCCATTGCCGAGGTGTCCATATGCGGCTCGCAGTTCCAATGCTGGGACAATGCGACCCGCGGCCTGGACGCGGCTACCGCACTTGAGTTTATCCGTTCGCTGAAAATCTCGGCGAAGTATCTGGACACGACGTCGTTTATTGCCATTTACCAGTGTTCGCAGGACGCGTACGATTTGTTTGATAACGTGATTGTGCTGTACGAAGGGTACCAGATATACTTTGGCCCCGGTTCGGAAGCCAAGGACTATTTCCTCCGTATGGGGTGGCACTGTCCGGATCGGCAGACGACGGCGGATTTCCTCACTTCGCTGACGTCCCCCGCGGAACGGGAGGCGCAGCCGGGGATGGAAAATAAGGTTCCGCAGACGCCGAAGGAGTTTGAGGCGTACTGGCGGCAGAGCCCCGAGTATGCGGCTCTGCAGAAGCGGCTGGACGGCTATTTCCGGCAGGAGAACAACCAAAAGCGGCAGTTTGAGGAGGCGCATGTGGCGCGGCAGGCCAAACACACACGCAAAACGTCCTCCTACACGGTCTCCTACTGGATGCAGGTGCGCTTCAACATGCTGCGCAATGTGTGGATCACCAAGGGCGACCCCTCCATCACCATCTTTTCCGTTGTCGGCAACATCGTCATGGGCCTCATCATCTCTTCCATTTTCTACAACATGTCCCATGACACGGGGTCCTTCTACTCCCGGGGCGCGGCGATGTTTTTCGCCGTTGTGTTCAACGCGTTTTCGTCTTTACTGGAGATCCTCTCTCTGTACGAGTCCCGCCCGATTGTGGAGAAACACCGGACATACGCAATGTACCATCCGTCGGCCCAGGCGCTGGCGTCGGTGATTACGGAGCTGCCGCCGAAGATTGTCACCTCGATTGGGTTCAATCTCGTGTACTATTTTATGGTTAACTTCCGGCGCAATCCGGGCCGGTTTTTCTTCTATTTCCTGATTATGATTGTGGCCACGCTGTCCATGTCGCACATATTCCGCACTATCGGCGCCGGTTCGGACTCGCTAGCGTCGTCGATGACGCCGGCGAGTATATTTCTGCTGGCGCTTACCATTTATGCCGGTTTTGCTATTCCGACGCCGAACATGCTGGGGTGGTCGCGGTGGATCAACTACATTAACCCGATTGGGTATGTGTTTGAGTCGCTGATGTGCAACGAGTTCCACGGGCAGAACTTCACGTGCTCGACGTTTGTGCCGATGGGCGGCGCCTACGATTCTGTGGCTCCCGAGAACCGCGTTTGTTCTGTGGCTGGTTCGCAACCCGGTTTGGACTATGTGATTGGGGCCGACTATTTGCGCGTGTCGTACGACTACGACAATTCACATAAGTGGCGCAACTTCGGCATTGTGGTGGCGTTTTTGGTTGTGTTTCTCGGCGTTTATCTGGTGCTGTCGGAGTACAATGAGTCGGCCATTCAGAAGGGCGAGCGGCTGCTGTTTCAGCGCTCGTACCTGCGCAAGCTGAAAAAGGCAACCAAGAACGCAAGAATCACCGATTTGGAAAATCTAGCTACCGAAAAGGAAGTCACGCGGGCCGATACCGGGCCGAACTCGGCCGGCGTGGCCAAACTGGTGGCCGGTAAAGACATTTTCCACTGGCGCAACGTATGCTACGACGTCAAGATCAAAAAGGAAACTCGGCGCATTCTCAACGGCGTGGACGGATGGGTCAAACCGGGCACGCTGACGGCGCTAATGGGTGCGTCCGGAGCGGGTAAAACTACCCTTTTGGACGTGCTGGCCAACAGAGTTACGATGGGCGTTGTGTCCGGAGACATGTTTGTGAACGGCCGGCTGCGGGATTCCTCGTTCCAACGGTCCACCGGCTACGTACAGCAGCAGGACCTGCATTTGGAAACGTCTACCGTACGCGAGGCGCTCCGCTTCTCGGCATACCTCCGCCAGCGGGCCGAGATTCCCAAACGGGAAAAAGACGAGTATGTGGAAAACGTGATTGAGATACTGGAAATGGGACCGTATGCCGACGCCATTGTCGGTGTAGCCGGCGAAGGGCTAAACGTGGAGCAGCGGAAGCGGCTCACTATCGGCGTTGAGCTTGCCGCCAAGCCGCAGCTGCTCCTGTTTTTGGACGAGCCGACTTCGGGTCTCGACTCGCAGACGGCGTGGTCGATCTGCCAGCTGATGCGCAAACTCGCCGACAACGGACAGGCCATTCTGTGCACGATCCACCAGCCGTCGGCTATATTACTGAAAGAGTTTGACCGGTTGCTGTTTTTGGCTAAAGGCGGCCGCACTATCTATTTCGGCGATCTCGGCGAAAACTGCCAAACCCTAATTGACTACTTTGAGCGGAACGGCGCGCCGAAATGCCCGCCGCAGGCCAACCCGGCCGAGTGGATGCTGGAGGTGATCGGCGCCGCTCCGGGATCACGTGCCAACCAGGACTACCACGAAGTGTGGATGCGGTCGGAGGAACATGCAAAAGTGCTGCAGGAACTGGACACGATGGAGCGAGAGCTTATTACGCGGAGCTCGGATGCGGACCACGATGCCGAGAGCCGGAAGGAGTTTGCCGCGTCTTTCTGGACCCAGTATGTGATTGTGTGCAAACGGGTGTTTGAACAGTACTGGAGATCCCCAGGGTACATTTGGTCTAAGCTGATTATGTCGATTGCGTCTTCACTTTTCAATGGGTTTTCGTTCTTCAAAGCCGACAATTCTATGCAGGGGCTGCAGAACCAGATGTTTTCCATTTTCATGTTTTTCGTTGTTATCAACACGCTGATTGAGCAGATGCTGCCGTACTATGTCAAACAGCGGGATTTGTATGAGGCACGTGAGCGGCCCTCAAAGACGTTTTCGTGGCAGGCGTTCATCCTGTCCCAAATCACGGTGGAGATTCCGTACCAAGTGGTGTGCGGCACTATTGCCTTTTTCTGCTGGTACTACCCTGTCGGCTTCTACCGCAATGCCGAGCCGACCGACAGTGTGACGGAACGCGGGGCGCTGATGTGGCTGGCTGTGGTGGCGTTTTTCATATACGCCATTTCGCTGGGCCAGGCGGCAATTGCTGGAATGGAGCTGGCGGACAATGCCGCCAATGCCGCCAACCTCCTGTTTACCATGTCGCTTATTTTCTGTGGTGTGCTGGCCGGGCCGGACTCGCTGCCCGGGTTTTGGATTTTCATGTACCGGTGTTCTCCGTTTACGTATTTGGTGGGCTGTGTGTTCAGTACCGGAGTGGCAAACACGGTAGTGCGGTGTTCGCAGTCGGAACTGGTGAGTTTTGTGCCGCCGCAGGGGTACAACTGCGGCAGCTATATGGCGGAGTATATGGAGGCTGCCGGCGGGTATGTGACGGACCCTGCGGCTACGGACGAGTGCTATTTCTGTCCCATGGCTGAGACAAATGCGTTTTTGGCCACTAAGTCGATATACTATGACCGGCGGTGGCGGGACTGGGGCATTTTCATCTGCTACATTGTCATTAACTATATGTTTGCTGTGTTTTTCTACTGGCTGGCGCGGGTGCCGAAATCCAAGAACCGGGTGAAGAACGAGCGGCCGTCGGAAGCGGAACAGGAGCTGATCCGCACGCAGACGATTGAGCGGCAGGCGACCCGGCAGTCCCGGGTGTCGGGGGTGTCGGGGAAGAGTCTGAAGGCGAAGATCTTCGGCGGAACGGCTTAGGTTGAGACGGGATGAGACCCGAGGGTTGAGAGGAGACTTGAGGGGTGAGAGGAGACCCGAGGGGTGGATAGGAGACCCGCGGATGGAGACAATATTGAGGGATGAGTTTGTGAAGTTGAGACTGACTTGAAGGTCTTTGGTGTCTTGTGATGTCTGGGGATTGCCCCAGAGGTGAGTCGGAGTGTACTTTGGCTTGCTGTAGAGTTGTTCAAGTTGTTTGTTGGACATTTAATACCAGATTAATTGCTTACTGAGGTGATTCAGATGTAGGGCTGTAGGAGGTGGAGGGGGTGGTAGTGTGGAGCACGGAAGCGGGAGCGGAAGCGGGAGGGGAAGCGGGAGCAGAATCGAAAGTTGAAGCAAGGGCCGAAACATCAACCGAAGGAGGCCACTCCTCCCGCAACACGTGCCCACTGCCTCGGACAACTGCAAACGGCGCCGCGGGGCTAGCGGGGAGTTGGTGGCGGAGATTCTGGCCAGCCACTGGCTGCTAAAACGGCTAGCGGTCAGGGGAAGGGGAGCCTCGGCTTCCAAATGCCGCTATGGTTTCCGGATTGGGGATAGCGGAGAAGATCGCCTCTATGCATTGCTGTAGTAACTCCTACATGGCCAAAATAACGGAAAAGATGTCCGGAGTTGGATGAGTGCGGCAATTGGGTGGCATGCCGGCAGTTTGGGAGAACACAACCGGCCTGTGATTGCTGCTAATGAGAGTCAATTAGAGTGATTAAACGTGTTTGCCAGGGAGTAACTGTATTTTCCCCATCTCTGAGCAGTCAGTGTGCTGTAACATCTCCCGTACTTGTCGTCTCAATTGCATCCCACTTCTCCATGCCCACATCGGCCTATTGAGACCAACAGCCCAGTGGCTCTATCTTAATGTTGACTGAATCCTTTCTGCTGATTAAGACAACCTGAAGGTATATCTAACCGCATTTATCCACTTTCCCTCAAATTCTTTCGCCTCCTTCTTCCGCTTATCTCCCACTTCTCCATTCTAAGTTTTGTATCACGTAATCAAGAAAACTGTAAGCTTTTATCATTATAGATTATATAATCAAATAACACCTCAACACTTTCCTCCACGTGACTTCACCTTCCCAATTTGCCCCCACTTTCTGATCACCTCATCACTTTGATCCCCAGCCAAACGAAACTTTTCATCTGCCGGAGCTCATCGTGGCGCATTTAATATTTTTTTCCTTTCTTTTTCCGTCCCGATCCCCGCAGCGGAATTCCCCTTTTGGTCTTCCGTCATTAGCGTATTACCCCGCCAAAGATTCCTCGGCCCGAACGAACTTCCGAATTCCCTGCACATTTCAAGCCGAGAAGGAAGCATACATTCGCCTTTTTGGGAATGGCCAAACCGCCAACCGTCCCGCGCTCGGCCAGCCGCAAACTGCGGCAGCTGGCGCCCCGCATTACCCCGCAGCCCCACCTTCTTTTGTCGGCACCACAAACGGAACGCGCCGCAAACCCCTCATTGGCCCGCCCACCCCGCGGCTCCCGCGCTTTCTCCGCCACAACCAACAACTCAAGACGGCAATCCCCCTCCAAATCCTCCAAGCCCCGCAAGACCCCCACTTCTACCCCTCCTACCCCGCATACCCCTCCTACCCCTCACACCCCCCACACCCCCCTTACCCCACAGGAAGCCCGCGACCTTGCTGAAGAACTCGACGCCGCCGGCTCGGTCCGAACCCCGCCGGCAGACCACAAAACCCTAACCGAAATAGCCGCCGCCGCAGAAGCCAAACACGCCGCCACACAAACCGAGCCGTCCCGCGAATGGCTGCGGCAGACGTTCTGCGGCGTCAACACCGCCGCCGTCGAAGCCGTCCTCCGCAAACCGGGCACGTGGCACAAACCGCTTGTGCGCCCGCCGCGGGCCGAGTTCGACCCGAGCCGCCGGTTCCGGGCCGCCCGCCTGTACGACGAGCCGCGGGTCGGCGATCTTGTCGACTGGTCACGTGACGCGCTGGATCCGAGCCTGGGCGTGATTGTGGCGCTTCCGGAGCCCCGCGCGTGTGGCGGCGGAAGGGATGGCGTGCCGCTGGACATGCGCTATACGGTTGTGCGGTACGACGGAGCGGTTGTGTTTGTGCCGCGGAGCCGGATGCGGATGCGGCTGCCGGGGTTTTTGCCGCCGGGGCTGCTGCGGCATGCGGTGGCGCAGGAGGTGGTGTTGCCGGGCCATTTGCCGGTGGGGACGTCGCGGTTAGTGCCGGATGCCAAGTCGCGGATGCGGCTTGTGGTGCAGAGGGGCGCCGGAAGTGGCGACGGAAGTGCCGAAGGCGCTTCCGAAGGCACAAAAATTGAATCGGCATCTGAAAGCACAAAAATCGAGCCTGTTTCCGAAGGCACAAAAACCAAGCCCGCTTCCGAAGGTACAAAAGTTGAGTCAGCTTCCCAGTCGGCATATGAGTCGGCATCTGACTCGGTATCGGATCGCCCCTCGGACGGCGCCTCGGCTTCGGCATTCGAAACGGGAACCGTCGGCTTGGCCTCGGCATCCGAATTGGGACGTAACAACTCAATCTCGGCATCCGCGTCGGCATCCTCGGCACCCTCGGCATCCTCGGCATCCTCGGCATCCTCGGCATCCTCGGCATCCTCGGCATCCTGGGCATCCTGGGCATCCTCGGCATCCTCGGCATCCTCGGCGATTCCGCTTGCCTCCGGCGACTCCCCCGCCGACTTCCCGCCGGACTTCCCCGCCGAGCTTTCCGCCGAACTCTCCGCCGACTTTGCCGCCTCCCCCTCCACTACCCCGCTTTATGCCGACTCCCTGTTGGCCACAGATCCGACCTACATTGTACCCGCAGCCGCAAAAGCGTTTATATGCAAACCGATCCGCAGTGTGATTACACAAGCGTGGCAGCGGCTGGGGGATACACAAAAGAAACTGGAACAAATCCACCGTGCAGCACAAACTTGGGACGCGCCCCGCAAAATCGGCATTGTGGAGCTTTATGCCGCGGTACAGTCCCCGCAAGCTATGTACAAAATGCTGGCCGACCGCGGGGCAGGCGGGGTAGGCGGGGCAGGCGGGGTAGGCGGGGTAGGCGGGGTAGGCGGGGTAGGCGGGGCACACTTCGGCTTCGGCTTATCCGACTTTTGTGTCGATCTCGGCCTCGGCATTGACTATGCGGCGTGGTATGCGCTGTATGTGGCGCTGGCGAAACGGCCCGAGCTGTTTGAGTTGGACGCCGTCCACGGCGACACGCCGCGGTTTGTGACCATCCGCTCGATGGGCCGAGCCGCGCGGCTGGCGGAGCTGGCCGAGTTTGTGCGCGGCGGCAATTCGGAGGATTTCGCCAAATTTGTGGCCGAGTTGTTGCAAGGGGCGGAAAGGACGGAAGGAGGGGAACAGACGGAACGGAAGGAAGGAAACGAGCGGAAGGAAGCAGCGAAACAGACGGAAGGGACGGAAGGGACGGGACGGAAGGAAGGAGCCGAACGGAAGGAACAGATGGAACAGACGGAATGGGCGGAACAGACGGAAGGAGTGGAGATCCGCTCAAATTTCTTGCCACAAACATCATCTCGGAACGGACACCAATCGGCTCCGGCCCCTTCGGCTCCTTCGGCTCCTTCGGCTCCTTCGGCTCCTTCGGCTCCTTCGGCTCCTTCGGCTCCTTCGGCTCCTTCGGCTCCTTCGGCTCCTTCGGCTCTTTCGGCTTCTTCGGCTCCGTCGGCTTCGCCGACTTCGCCTCCCCTCCGCCGCGACCAAATCATCTCCCTGGCCCGCCGCCGCAATACCCCGCAGTACCCGCAACTACTGGAACTCCTCCGCGACTATGCCGCCGGCGCCCTTGCCGAAGAAGACGCAGTGGTCACCT
Organism: Sporopachydermia cereana; assembly: GCA_030561065.1. NCBI lineage: Eukaryota > Fungi > Ascomycota > Sporopachydermiomycetes > Sporopachydermiales > Sporopachydermiaceae > Sporopachydermia > Sporopachydermia cereana. The sequence continues at coordinate 2,541 of JAKTWI010000629.1, read as the reverse complement.
CCCAACTGGCCATTCTCCTCCGGCGGCTCGACTATTTCGCCGAGCGGGACATTACCCCGCAGGCCTGTTTTGACTTTCTCGTGCAGGTGGGGTACATATCCCCGCATATATGCCCCGCACTGTACAACCGGCAGCTGCCTGTGCCGTATATGGGCACGTGCCCCGCCGCCGACCGCGAGCAGGATTACATGGCGGCGGCGGGGGCGGGGCAGCTGCGGGGCTCCGACCCGCTGGAGCCGCTTCGGGAAGACTTCGGCCCGACGCCCGTGTACTGTATAGACGACGCTTCCGCCCACGAGATCGACGACGGGATTGCCGTTTTACGGAAGTCGGCTCGGCACTGGCAGGTACACGTGCATATAGCCGACCCGGCGTCCTATATCCGGGTGGAGGACCCCGCGTTCCGGATTGGGTTCCGGCGGGGCACGACGGTGTATTTGCCGGAAGGGATTGTGCCGATGTTGCCGCCGGCAGTTACGGCGGCGGCTAATATGGGCCAGGTGGGACGGCAAACGCGGACGATGGCGTATGTGGTGGATTTCGACCCCGCCGCCGACCCCGCCGACCCCGCAGCGGCGTTTGACTTCGGCTCGGCACGGATTGTGCCGGGGGTGGTGAGAGAGTTTGTGAAGATGACGTATGATGAGGTGGATGAGTTATTAGGCCCTGGAGGCCCTGAAGGCGCCGGAGGGGCCGAGGGGAGAGCGGGCAGTTCGGCTACCCCGCGCGGGGTAGGCGGGGTAGGTGGGGTAAGCGGGGTAGGCGGGGCAAGTGGGGTAAGTGGGGTAGGCAAGCCATCCACTGAGTCTCCCTCCCCCTCCCCCTCTGTTCTTTCCGACCTGCGGGACCTCAAAATTGTTGCCGAGTCGTTCCGCCGGCTCCGTCTTGCCGCCGGCGGGTTCGGCTTCCCCGCCGTGCAAGCCGCCGTAACTTTAAAAACCCCGCCGAACCCACTGGAATTCAACCCCGCCGACCCCGCCAACCCCGCCAACCCCGCATTTTTCGCCCAAGCCGCCAGCTTCGCCAACGCGGCAAACCCCCGCATTACCCCGCGCCGAGCCACGGAGGCGCAGCTGGCCGCCGAACTCGGCTCGGCACAGGTGGAAATCAAGAAAATCAGTATGCACGGCGCCCGCAGCATTGTGGCTGATTTGATGATTCTGGCCAATTACATAAACGCCACATTTTTTCTGCGCCACAACTTGCCCGGCATATACCGGAACCTGGCGCTTGTGGAAACCGGAAGCGGGGGCGGGGTAACCGGAGGCGGGGTAAGCGGGGTAACCGGAAGCCGGGGCGGGGTAACTGGAAGCGGGGGCGGGGCAGCCGCCATCCTAGCCGAAAGCCTGTCCCGCCGCCTGCCGGACGGAACACTGCCGCTTTCGGAATACGCCCGCGTGGCGGGGCTGTTCGCCCGCGCGGAAGCCACGCCCGCGGCCCGCGGCCACGCCATGCTCGGCCTGCCACAATACATGCACGGCACGTCGCCTTTGCGCCGCTTCACCGACGTGATTGCCCACGTGCAGGTGCAGCGGCTGCTTCTGCGGCAGGCGGGGCGGCCTGCTGCGCCACCGCTCGGCCCGGCGGCGGTGGCTGGGGCCGCGGATCATATCTCAATGCAGCAATTTGTGGCGCGGCGGCTGCAGCAGCGGGCACAAACGTTCTGGGCGCTTGTGGAGGTGGCGCGGCAAATGCGGGCCGGCAATCGGCCCGTTTTCGCCGTTGTGGTTGTGGCGGAGCTGGTCGGGGAGACGCAGCGGGTGCTGCTGGCGGAGTGGGGCGTGCAGGCGGAGCTGCGGGTGCCGCGGGACGCGTCGGGCCGCGTTTTGGAGCTGGCGGTCGGGCAGCAGTTGGAGACGGATCGGGTGGAGGAGCTGAGTGTGGCGGAGGGGCGGCTGGTGTTGGGGTTGTGAGGCGGATGAGGCGCAGAGGAGGCGGATGAGGCACAGATGAGGCGCAGCTGAGCCACAGAATAGCCGTTGAGCCACAGGGCCACAGAGGAGGCACAGTTGAGCCACAGAGCCACATTCAGATTACTGGATTTGGAGTCGGAATCTTTTTGACCTGAGAAGGACTGTGGCTGTGGGGCTGTGAGGCGGGCTGAGCCATCGGCGAGGGGACTGAGCCACATTTGGGGCGCTGAACCACAGCTGAGCCGCAGATGAGCCACAGCTGAGCCACAGAGCCACATATGTGTTACCTGTTCTGGAATCGGAAACGCTGTGGGCTGCGGAGGCATGTGGCGGTGGGGCTGGAAGGTAAGGCTGTGGCGTTGAAGCTCGGCGTTTTGCGATTTGAGTTCCGCTATGGTTTCCGGTATGGTTTCTGGTATGGTGTCCGCTAACATCTCCGCTATGGGTGTTGTTGGGGACTATGGTGCGGATGCCGTTTTAGGATTTGCTTGGATGTGGTTTCCGCAATGACCCTTCAGCCCTTCACAACTCTTGCTATCAGCTCCGAAATATGTCACACTCCTGCTCCTAAGGCCGCTTCCGCTTCCGCTTCCGCTTCCGCTTCCGCTTCCGCTTCCGCTTCCGCTTC
>JAKTWI010000628.1:0-12738 GCA_030561065.1 Sporopachydermia cereana | reverse complement strand
GTAGGCGGGGTAGGCGGGGTAGGCGGGGTAGGCGGGGTAGGCGGGGTAGGCGGGGCAGGTGGGGCAGGTGGGGCAGGTGGAGGAAAGTCGGAAAGGAAGAAGGGTTGGAACGATGTGGAGCAAAGTGAGGTAATGTGGGGTAGGAGGGGCAAAGCGGGGCAAAGAGGGGCAAACGGGGCAAGCGGGGCAAGCGGGGTAAGGAGAGCAAAAGTAGGTGTCATCATCTGTCTCGTTCCCCAAAGAGGCGGAAAGGCAATCGGGTGGCGCGAGGGGTGGTGCGGGGCATTAGTGACGGTACCTGCCTGGTTACCCCTCATTGCCCCTCACTGCCCCTCTTTACCCCACCAATGACGGGGAGGGGCTGGTGATAGCACCTCCATCTGTAACCTTGCCTTACCCCTCTTTACCCCTCCTTGGGCGCAAAAAGCTAAAGAGGGGTAAGTGGGGTAAGAGGAGCGGGGAAACCGATTGAACGCCCTTAGCCGGTCTCAAACCGCCCATTGCCGCCGCGTTCGGTCCGCCGTTTCGGTATACCTGCCCCCTGCCCGGCCGCCAGAACTTCCAAAACTGATCGCCCCGCTGACAAACCCCGCAGTACAAGAGACGGAAACGGCAAGTAGTGCGGGGCAAACCGGCCCGGCCCGAAGCGGCCAATCCCGCAAAAGCGGAACAAAGCGGAACAAAAGCGGAAAACATAAATATTCCTCTTAAAAGGCTGAAAAGAGAAAACCAGAGAAGAAATCAAAACTTACCTCTTATCTCTGCCAGACAGAGAATTCGGGTGCCGTGGGTTTCAACCAGGTTGGCGCTGATGCCGCCCGAGGCGTAGCGGTGGGGCTGTCGGAGTTTCGGTTAGTGACTGTAGGAGGGGTAGGACGGGAGGGGTAGGAGGGGGAGGGGTAGGAGGGGTAGGAGGGGGAGGGGGATGTGAGATGGACTAAGTCGGCTCGGCTCGGTTCGGCTCGGCTCGGCTCGGCTAGGCTCGGCACCACTCTGTCGGCTCTGTCCCGCTGTGTCCCGCATTTCCCCACTTTACCCGCCTTGCCCGCCTTGCCCCACTCTGCTTCTCTGCCGCCCGTCTCATCTCGGCATCATAATCCGCCTTCATCCGCCATCCCCCAAACACCGTCGGCATCACATACCTTCAGATCTATCATTGTGGCGGCTCAATCCTCACAAATATATGCATCAATCCCGAAGGAGTTTTTGTGGACAGCCGCTCTTCCGTCTGTAGGGCCGCTCGGCAATCCGTCACAAGCTTCGGCAGTTACACAAACACGTCAGGCCCGATTTATCTGCGGCACAAACACCAATCCGTGCAATCTTCCGTGCCGTCTTCTTTGCCGTCTTCCGTTTCTCCCGTTCGGGTCCACAAACTTCACAAACGGTAAATATCTCCAATGGCTCTTTCTTTTCTTCACCCTAATTGACCTTCTGGAGATGTCAACAGACCCAATCGGTTGCAATAACTGTGGAGAGTGCCCAATTGGGTGGTTTGCCAACTTGCTGCCGCTTTTGTTCCTCCGTTTGCCGCTTCTTTCGGATGAGTTTTTTCCGTTTTTCAGCCTGCCGCGGCCGGTGTCGGAATTTGTCGGCTGGTTTGTCGGTTTGTCCGTCAGCGGTTTGTTGCTGGGCAGATGGAAATTTCCAGTTGAACGCAACGGCTTTGGTGTAAGGGGAGATGCGAGGTGTGATCTCGAGAGATGCCCTCAAATGAGTCACGTGAAAAAGAGAATGGAGTGGGAGGCGGGAAATTAGTGAGGGAAACAAGAAGAGAGGAGAGCGAACTGGAGAGAGGAGGATCATGAGAGAGTCATCTCTATATTGATCATTGAACGTCTAATGGGGCTACATCATGGGTGGTAGGGCGGTGATCCTGCTGCTCGTAAGGTCGGTCTGATTGCTAATTGCAGGCGGGACGTCAGAGAGATGAGACCCGAAGTTGGATGGAACGCGTTGAGACGTCAGGTCCACAACTCCACGGAATGAGACCCGAAGTATACTTACTGGAGCGAGACCCGAAGTCTACAAACCGGCGGGTTGGGCCGGCAATAAATCGGCAAAGACGGAAACAACGCAAAGAAAAATACATTTTTTACTGGCAGCAAAACATAAGCAGGTGTATCTAGCAACTGGAGACGACTCATAACACATTTCACCCCTTTCACCCCTTTCACATGTTTCACACCTTTCACACCTTTCGTTCCTTTCACACCCTCACATACACTTGAGCCTTTCCCAAGGCTCTCATCTGATCTCGAAGTCTCAACAGCGGGTACGGACCGTCGGCGGCTTGTCCCAGCGTTTGCGGCGAGTTGGCCGACGGTACCACAAAGCCGCAGTCTTCCGAAATAGGCCCGAAAGCCCCGAGCGGAGCATTCAAGCTGGCCTCTCCCTTCTCAAGGAACCAGGCAAAACATGCACAACTCCCCTTCCTCCTTCCAGGATCACATACTCCTCACATTCCCCTAATTGCTCACTCCCAGCTCCTTCAAAAACGCCTCGCTGCTGACCTCGCGGCCCAAAAAGTCCACCAGACTCTCCATCTCGTCCCGAGACCCGCCCTTAGAAAGCACCTTGTCCCGATACTGCAGACCAATCTCAGTACTGAGCGGATCGGCGGCAAACTTGCTGGCATACATATCCGCCGCAAACACCTGTGACCACAGATAGCCATAGTAACCCGAATCATAACCCCCCATCAAATGGCCAAAAGAGGCATACCCGGTAGTCACCTGATCGCCGTTATCCACCAGCGCGATCTCCTGCCGCATGTCGTTCCACAGCCGCGTCAGATCCAAAGCCTCCGCTTCCGCTTCCGACGCCACAGTATGCACGGCAATGTCAAACAGGGCAAAATGCAGCTGCCGCAGGTTGAACAGCGCCCCGTTCACGTGTTTGGTGGCTATCAGCTTGTCGGCCAGCTCGGCCGGAAGCGGCTCGCCGCTTTTGTAGTGTGCCGACAGGAACTGCAGCTCGGCCCGCGACCACGTCCAGTACTCCAGCATCTGCGACGGCGCCTCCACAAAGTCACGTGCCACAGACGTGCCGTGGAAACGCGCATACCGCGTGCGGCCCATCAGGTCGTGGATCCCGTGCCCGAGCTCGTGGAAGAAAGTAGTCACCTCGTCGTGTTTGAGCAACGACGGCTTTGTGGGCGTCGGCTTGGAAAAATTGCACACTAACGCGGTCACGGGATACACGCGGTTTCCGTTTTCGTCCACATACCCCGGCGCCAGGTTAAAGTTGGCGGCATGGCCGTATTTCCCTTGCCGCGGGTGGAGGTCGAAATACAGCCATCCGACAAACTCCGGCTCGGCCGGCTTGTCGGTGTTCCAAACGGCAAACTGCTTCACGTCTTCGTGCCACACCGACAGCCCGTCTTCCGCCTTTGTCACCTCCACAAACTGCAGGTTGAACAACTTCTCGAATATCTCCAGCATTTTCTTCACAGTCGACTCCATCGGGAAATACTCGCTTATTTTCTGCAGGTCGACCTGGTAGTCTGTCTCAATAAGGAGGTTGTTGTAGTAACGGTGGTCCCATACGTAGTAGCTCGGCTCGGCGGGCAGGCCGCGGGCGGCGAGGTCTTTGTTTTTGAGGTTGAGGAGCGCGTCGCGTTCCTCGGCTCCGCGGGTTCGGAGTTTCCCCTTTAGGTCATTGAGGAAGCGAAGCACGTGCTCGGGAGTTTTTGCCATGCGGTTTTCCAGCACAAACGCGGCGTGGGTCGGGTACCCCAGCAGTTGGGCGATTTGGCGCCGGAGGCGGATGGCTTTTGTAATCAGCTCGCGGTTCTGCGGCACTTTGTTTTGGTCGCCCACAAACAGCCGCTGGCGTGTTTGCCCCAGTTTGGCGTGTTTGAGCACGGGGAACAGATCCGGGTATTTGTATGTCACTTTGTACTTTGCCGCCCCGTCCTCCGTTTGTACCTTCTCAAACTGGTCCAGCACGTCCTGCGGCACGCCGTCCAGCTCCTCGGCAGAAAACAGCTGGAACCCCGACTCCTCGCCGAGATTCTTGGAAAACTGAATGCACAGATTCGACAGCTCCTTCTTCAGCGCCTTCACTTTCTCCCGCTCGGCTTCGGCAAGGCCGAGCCCGTTCCGCTTGAACTGTTTGTACAGCTTCTCCACCAGCCGCACCGACTCCGGGTCCAGTTCCGCTTTCAGGGAGTCCAGCTGGTTGTATACAGCCGAGACGGAGCGGAAGACGTCTTCCCGAAGGCCGGCTTCGATTCCGTATTCGGAAAGCTTCTCGTCGGCTTGCGACGACGCGTCGCGGATCGCCTGGTCCGTGTTGACGTGCTGGTGGAAACACCGCTGGTTGATGGCACCCGTTTCGGCGTTCTCATGCAGCACATACGGCAGAATGGCGGAGGTAAAAGTGGCGCGGTCGCCCTCGGCGCCGACGCGGTCGTCGACGGCTTTGGACGCGGCTATCAGCCGCTCCGTTTCCGCCAGCAGAGCTTCCGGCGTGGTGTGCCAGGAGGGCGCCGGCACCGGCGGCTTCGGGAATGCCATTGGGACGGGGGCCGAAGCGGAGTGAGACGCGAAGTTGCGGGAGGATTGCAGGAAGCCGGGGGTCAGGTATATGACGTTGCCGCCGTAGTATCGGGACACAAATGTGGAGGATGCCGTGAGAGTTGTTGCGGCAGCCACACAGCTGGAAAACACGGGCCGAGCTCGAGCAAAAGCGGTGAGGGAGCGGGTCCAGGACATGAAGAGAGCGGCGGAAATGAGACAGCCGCGGAGCAGATAGTCGGAGAAGCGAGCCGCGGGACGGTTTTGTGGCGTGTGAGAGGGTAGAGCCGAAGCCGAGGACGGATGGCGGATGCGCATGTTGTTTTGGGGAGAGGAAGGAAGGAGGGAAGGAGGCGCGGGGGAGGGGAAAGAGGGGGCGGGTGTGTGTGGAAGTGATGACGTGATCGGAAATTATGGGGGAGACGTGATGTGTGGTCACGGAGGGAGACGCGAGGGGGGCAGTAAGCGGGGAAACAGAGAGAGGAGGGGTAGGAGGGGTAGGAGGGGCAGGACGGAGGGTAAGAGGGGTAGATGTGGCTTGATAGCCCAGTAGGTGTTCTCAGTTGAAGGGCCTCCCTCAAAACTGTAAAACTGAGCTGCAGCAGGGAGAATGAGACGCGATCTGAAGAGACTCTGCCTATCAACCAGAGTCCTCTCTATTCGATACAGCCTGACTTACCTTATTCTTCCTTCACGCCGGTCTCCACTCACAAAACAACCTCCATCCTACAGCAGCCTCCTTCTATATCCCTTCGAATTCCCTTTTATATCACTGCCACCAGCGTCCCCTCCCCCGCCCGTCTTTTATCAATTGTTGTTGTCTGATTAGGCCATCTGAGACGCGTAAACCTCCAAGGGGGCATATCACGAGATAGTTTTATCTGGCCCTTTTCAGTCTCTCTGTATACCCCCCGCATTCTCTGCATAACTCGCTTGCACATGCCAGTCAGTTAAGTCAAGGCATACCGGAGAGCCGAAGGCTGGGAAAGCCAATGGAGAGAAGGAAAACGGGCTGTTGAGGGATGGAGAAGTTTAGAGGGGAATGATGAGGGAAAACAGAGGTTTAGAGGAGGCAGATCGGGAAGAATTAGTGCCGGAAATATACAGGATAAGCCGAGTTTGTGTGTTAGCTTCCGATTCGATAGATAATAGAAGTATGTGTGGAAGGAGTGATGGAGTGTGGATTGGAAATGGGAGAAGGCGGGAAGATCAACAAAATGGCAGGATGGGGAGATGGCGGGGGAATGTGGGGAATCTGGGAGCTTTGAGGGAGAATGCGGGTTTGGTTATCCCCGTAAAGCTCTCCCGAATTCGCAGCTCGCCAATGTCGGAGATCGTTACGCTATAGTTGAGCTGTTTTGATAGCTTCTTCCTATGTTCTTCAAAGGCGATGGGACCAAGTCTGGCGAGAAATGTTGAACGAGACGTACTAACTAATCCGCTGTTTGTAGATGTCTGCTCCTGCCACTATTCAGAAGCCTGCCGCTTCCGAGGCTTTGTTGGACGACAAGGTATGTTGAGAATGCCAAAGAAGATGGGAAGGAAACGGGCATTCAGTGAAGGAATGATTATTACGAAGCATTCAATAAATCGTGGGGCCCTGTGATATCCTCGTGTTTGAAGCACGAAAATGGCAATATCTCTAACATTACCTTCTTCTCAGTGGGACGTTGTGCTGTCCAATGCGATTGTCAAGACCGGATTGGGATTTGGCGTTGGTGTTTTCGCGTCTGTGCTTTTCTTCAAAAGAAGATCGTTTCCTGTCTGGCTCGGCATTGGTTTCGGACTCGGCCGGGGTTATGCCGAGGGAGATGCTATCTTCCGGACAAATGCCGGAATCCGAACTGTGAAGGCGTAGTGTTTCGGGTTGAGTGTTGACCACATTGCCGGATCTTTCTGATAGAAAAGGATCTGCCCGCAATTTGAAGAGCATAACAAGAAAGAGGGAAGGAGCAAACAGAGTGTTGATGTGAATGGGAGGATGAACAATTGGCATTAGGACGATTAGGACGAAAGTGGTTGTTTCAATCGGCGCTTCTTGACGAGAATCTGTCACAATATGTTTTTGTTTATAGTATTTAGCGGCAGGGGCTTATAACTGTTGAGGGGTTATGGCGTCTGGTAGAATTGCCTGCGGTGCCCGGATGAGCTCTTGCAGTTGATGATGGGGCGTTGAAAGCTGTTGGTTGAATGGAATCAATGATAATCTCTAGCGGTAATTGTAGTGCGAGAACTGACAGATGAATACTTCAAAAGTAGAGCTTCAAGCTCCACTGCTTTGATGATGAAACATTGCAGTTTCTGTATTCATAGTTCATTCTGTCTTTGTCATGCAAGGATATGGTTGTAAATGCGGGATAGAGCAATGGGGATCCCACGCACCTCTTTGCCCCTCCTCACCCCTCCTCACCCCTCCTCACCCCTCCTTACCTCTCCTTACATCTTCATCCCGAAACATGCAAACCATGACCGCAGCTCCTTATTCCCATCTACAACCGTCTGAAACTAACTACACCACTGGTTATCCTTCTAAATTACATTACCCAACCTCTGTCTCTAAATCTAAATAAACTAAGATAGATCAAGGAACATGCAAACGTGGAAACAGTTCTTGACTACTACCTCAGTAGCCAGCAGCGGATGCCTTGCATGTTCCCCTTATGTGATACCTCCTCTTGCTAACTGTTGAGAAGCCAGTTATATAATCATGTAGCTGTGGGTCCCATAAGTCTCCTCTAATATTAAATGCACCATTCGCTGCCTTGCGTGTCTGATCTGACCTCAATAGCAACGTGCTGCAATATCTCCATCGCCATGTTGTCTGCCAGCTCGTCGTTCGCCAAATGCTCATCCTTGACGTCCCGACTGTGGGCTCCAGGCTTGCCGTCAGTCAAAGTGGCATCGGGATCGAACTCCATCATAAGACCGGCTTTGGTATTGAGAATCGGCGTGCTGATGCTCGAGTTCGGCGTCGTCGGCCCAGAAGTCTGATAGTTACTTGTGGAAGAACTGCTGTGGGAGGACAAGTTGACTATCATTGGTCGCTGCAGAGGTGGGGGTGCCCCCTGGGCCTGATTTTGCAGCAATAGACTTTCCGTCAGCGACTGATGCGACAGGGTCGGCACAGCAGTGTTGTTGGATTGCGACGACAGCGACGACAGAGAGTAGGATTGGACCATTCCCGGTGCTCCATGAACTCCGTTCAAAGCAGCATTCATGCCTACAGAAGAGCCACCGGCATTATCCAGTGCGGGGGGCTGTGGCAGGTCCATGAGCTCATTCGGCCGTGTGTCGGCGTTGTAGGGTTTCTGTGGAGGCGGATAGTCCGCCGAAGAGGAAGAAGACAGCCCCGACCCGACAGTATAGGACCGGGCGCGGGTGGACGACAGCGACGACACCGAGATGGACGATTTGGGCGAGTGCGACGCCGATTGTGTCACGGGTTCTTCCTGCTGCGGCAACTGGCCAAACACACCGGGTATTAGCGTGGGTGTGGAAGGGTTTGTGGAGGCAAGGTCGACCGGACTTGTAATGATGGTGTGTTGGTCCAGCAGGTCGTTTTCTATCCGGTCGCTGGCCGTGGTGATAACAAGCAGTTCGCCGCTTGTGTGGGAGCTCACTGAGTTGTTGTCGCTGAGAGCGTCTTCGTCTTTATTTTCTCCATCTGACCGGTTCCGTTTCAGCGACCTGACTGTCCTCTTCATTCCTTGGGATATTTGTTTCCGCACACTTGTCATGGTTGCATTTTCTTTGGATCTGCGGGGATCAACAGGTTTGTTGATGGTCGGAACAACTGGGTAGTTTTTGCCGTTGTAAATGCTATGAGTGTATGCTTTGTATGCAAAAGGATGTGTTCCCCTTTCAATGATTGTCTCTTGATTGTCTTTAGATGGCCCTTCTATGCCGTCAGTCTCCAGAAAATTGAGCAGGTAAAGGGGGTGAGATTTCAACTCTGCTTGGTCTCTCAAAGACTCCAATTTCCACTTCTCGGCTCTCGAAGCTTCGTAATCCGACCAAATGTCAAATGAGTATAAAACAAACAGTCCAGCTGGTTGTATGAATCGCCTTCTCCTCAGTATTCTTCCAAAGCTGTATCGGTCTATTCCAATCCCGCTTTTCTGGCTGATCGTGAATCTGTCAAATCCTTCCCTTCAGCCCAATTTTTCTTACTGCCAACGCCTCTTGTTTACAGAGATTTTTCACTTGCTGCTCGTTTCTCCTCCTTTACTACAATCCTTTGAACATCTCTTGATGCCTGTCTTTTCGTCCAGAGGAAGAAAGAAAACCAGGAATTGACATTTGTCGATATGGGTGACACAATCCCCGCTGTTGTGCTCTGTGGTACTGTCCGCCACAGACACTCGTTTGCCTGTTTGTTGCCAAAGTTTTATTGTTGGTGGACCTCATTTGAGTCGGCATGCAAACACAGTCTCCGTTTAGAGTTTAGACCACTCGGGGCGGCAACGCAAGAAATTTGTTGCTAAGCAGTGATTGGGTTTGGCAGACGGTGAAACGGTAACTTTAATCCCGGCGCTACTGGGCCGGAGTTCCTGCACTAGGTTTGTCCTGGAAATCGCTGCCCCGATTAGGCAGCGGCCAACGGTTCTGAATCGGCTACCCCTGCAAGGTTTTTATGTGACCTGCCCGAACGGGCAGCAGAGTTTGGCGGTTCCCCCAACTCTAGACCGCCATCGAGGCCCGAGCACGCTAGTCACCTTATAACCTAGTTCTGCAAATCACATCTACACCCTAACCTTAAATAAGGTTCGGGGCTAGACCAGACCAACTTTGCTTTGACACCGGGGCCGATCCTCGCCAATCGGCGCCAATCCTCGGCTCTTGTTAAGAAAGCTCGTGTGCCAAAGACTGGCAAGAGTGAAAAGTTGACAGGACGGAGGGCTGAGAGGAGGTGAAGTTGGCAGTTTGGCAGCGTGAGCTGCAGCTATCACGGCCTAACAGCGGACGCGGCGGACGCGGCGGACGGGTGATGCAGGGGACACGCGGCTCCTAAAGGACATGTCCGAAGGCTGAGGCTGCTCAGCTCGCTCCCTGCATTTCTATTATGGGATTCTATTATGGGATTCATTATGGACTTCATTATGGACTTCATTATGGACTTCTCTTCATTACTGTTTACTCTTCTAGTGATTGGCCGTTCAGGCACGAAAAAAACAGGAAGTTGTTGAAACCCGGGAATGAGAAGGAAATAGGGATTGAATCCCTATGATTCTGTTGCTCGGAGCAAATGCCGGAAAGCTCCAACCGGCCCCCATAACTGCGATTCTCATTTGTTCAAACACATTTCCATATACTATCACTCTTATAATACAGTACGTCTGAGTATGAACGCCCAATGATAGAGAATCTCGAATCTCGTCTGCCATTCAGTTGCCTACTCCAGAGAAGAATGTCCGATCCAGCAGCAATGACTTCACTGGTACTTTTGTAGAGCATACCCTCGATATTTTCTGCTTGAACTGCTCAAAAGTCCCATCTCTGTTTGTTGGCTTTGGGGAAATCAGGTCCTGGAGCTTTCAGATGGGGAACTGAGTCGATCAGTAGAATCTCGTTGTCATTTGCATTGAGTTTTCTTTTCTACTATACATATTCAGTCTTACTGGCGTGGTGAATGATTTGTTTTCAACAGGTTTCATCAGCAGGTTTCATTAGAAATGTAGGAAATGTCAGAAATGTTTACCAGCATGTATGAGGACGATGAATAAAATGTCCTCCCTATCAACGGGCCGAAGGCTGCCTTTATGAGGACGATGAATAAAATGTCCTCCCTATCAACGGGCCGAAGGCTGCCTTTCAGGGTTCAGTAAACCTCAAATGAACTCCAATTGAACTCCAAATCAACTTCAGACGACCTTCAAATCAACTCCAAATCAACTCCAAACAGATCTCCAAAAGTAGTAAAGGAACCTCTAAAAGACTCTCAACCAGAATATGGACAATCCACTCAACGAGTCAGCGAGTCAGCGAGTCAGCGAGTGGGAACGAACTCTTAATGGATAAACAGAATGGGAAATCACAACAAGAAGGGAAAATTACAACAGGAAATCTCAAACAGATAAAGCAGGAAGAACCCCGAAATGCTCTTCTTGCAGAGCCCACAGCTCTCCTGCCCAGCTTTCCCGTCCTCTGCGTATGTGCATGTCTGTCTCGGGTGTTTCCAGTATCTCCCATATAGAAATGAAATAACATGAAAACACATGAATAGCAGCTGTGTGTTGCCCAAGTAGTAAAGTAGGGCAGTTTTGGAATAGGGACAATACTGGCACTATTGAGGATAATCCACTACTCAATGTAATTTGATAATAGTCCTTCAATCATTGTGATTAAAAAATAGTTCTCTAAAAACCGAAAATAATCCCAGTGATTAGTTACCAAAAATAATCCCAGCGATCCCCAGCAATTCCCAGTAATTATCTGCCGCCCGTCTGTCTGTCCTCTTCCTGTTCTGTTGAGCAGCCCCGGCTGGCCTTACTGGTTTCGAATTGTCTTCTGCTTCTGCTGCTGAGAGTCGTAAACATGGCGTTAGTTGAGTGATTCAGGGTGATTCAGGGTGATTCTGATGCAAGGAGACGTCAGTTTTCCAGGTTGGAGAAGAGACGGAAAGGAGGAAAGGAGGAAAGGAGGAAAGGAGGAAAGGAGGAAAGGAGGAAAGGAGGAAAGGAGGAAAGGAGGAAAGGAGGAAAGGAGGAAAGAGTAAAGAGGCAAGGAGAACATAGAAGAGACTGAACATGCAGTAAAGAAACAGAATAGGAGATCAGAAAATGGGGGATCAGAAGAGTAAAATTTGAAGATATGGTGCATATTACATTGTCTCCCAACTCTCCCCATGTTTATTCCACTCTTCACTCAATACAACTATCGTCTCTCCCACCATTTATTATCATCCCCAGCTGTAGTTCCAAAGCTCCAAGCTGATAGATTGCTCAATTGCCAATGCCAATTAACGATCGCTGCCATTCCAGTTCGCTGCCACTTTCGGCATCGATCTCGACTGATTGATTAGGAGTAATTTGGATGATTTGGATGATTTGGATGATTAGGTGCGATTTGAGGTAATTTGGGGACGGAAAGGAAACTGAGACGAAAAGCAGCCAATGCAGCCAATGCAGTCAATGCTGGACAGCAAAAGATATTTTGTCTCCCAAAATAGCACAGTCAGTCAGGTAACGAAGTGAGCCAATTGAGGTTTGAGAGAAAGGAGAAAAAGAAGGGTTTGCAGTCGTATATTGGCAATCCATCAATTACAGTGAACAAATGAACATCAACAAACATAAAAGTGTAAAAGTGAGAGAAAGAAAGAGTTTAGAAAGATACATGGCATATCCACTGTAGGGTGATAATTACGTGATTGCAAGCAGACAGAGCTATGTGTTATGGCCATTGAACCGTGGACAACAATGGTATCACCAGTATCATAAAATGTCCATTTTGAGTGCACCTTCCTTCTCCCCTATCCCAACAGCCCAAAAATCTCGTTAATAAGTTATTAACAAGTCATCAATAATAACTCACACTGTCCTTCCCAATCAACCACTCAATCCTTCTCCGGTAACCCCCAATTGCTGCCAACAAATGCCACCCAATCAGCAACCACACCTGCCAGCAATTTTGCCAGCAAACACCCCTTCAAAGCGTGTCGTAAATTGTCTCAAGACGCCAATTTCTATCCCAATTATACTCAAATATTCCCAGATGCCTTGCAGCCATAAACATCTGATTGGCAATCGGCCCCCGCCATTTGTCGAGGCGGCCGGGAGGGGCGCCGTCTGTCCCAATTGGGCAGGAGCCACTTTAATCCCAATTAGGAAGGTGTCAATGCTGCAACAGCGCTGTCCGGGAAGGTTAGTGCTGTCCGGGACAGTCCGCCTGGCAACGGGACGGCTGTCCGGCAGCATTGTTCCGAGGCAGAAAGGCAAGGTTTGCCTGGGCAGAAAATTGAAAGCCGAAAGAGACAATTTTCACGGCCGGCTTGGTTCAGGAAAAAGAAGGTGTTTGGGGTTTGAGGGATCGGCCCGGGGCACGGCGCGGAACGCGGCTTGAAAGGCCGCGGAAACAGCTTATGTGCTCATATGCTGTGATTTATGGGGAAAATGAGTCTGCAAGCACATTTCCCGGAACAGCTACGAGTTTCAGCCCCCAGCGGGCCGGCAGCATTTCTGTGCAGTACGATTTTGAAGTCAAAAGTTAATATTTGGGTTCC
>JAKTWI010000626.1:0-12802 GCA_030561065.1 Sporopachydermia cereana | reverse complement strand
AAACCAGCTCTCTTGTGAGAGCCGACCAAATAGAGGATCTTCCATAGGAAGTGTTGAAAGTATCACGGTACGCAAAGGCGAGTTGTTGTTGTACAATTGTGGTATTCTCTTAATCTCCGGGTGAGTAGATACTGAGAGCCTGGAGTGTGTAGTTGTTCCTCTCAAGACCTATTTACACTTTGCCTAAGTATTGAAGACACTCATAAGCCAAAGTGAAGCTATAGCCTAAGGGTCCAACGGAACAAACTCAATTTTCATACCGTAAGCTCCATCCCTCTTCTTCAAGGCCAGTCAGTGACTTCCCAGTCTGTCGGCTCATGCACCTCAGGGTGCTCAATGGCCTTCATATCTTCCGGGCTGATTTCGAAATCATAAACATCAAGATTCTCCTTCATGCGTTTCACACTAGAGCTCTTCGGCAAAGGTATACGTCCCTTTTGAAGGTTCCATCTGATGAGAATCTGAGCAGGTGACTTGCCATATTTCTTGCCCACCTGAACCAATTCAGGCCGGTTGAGGTACAAGCCGTGGGTCAAGGGAGAGAAGGAGCAGATCTGAATGTCTTGCTCTTTGCAGAAATCACACAGCTCGGTTCTCATACACCAGGGATGGGTTTCCACTTGGTTGACAGCCGGTTTGATCTTCAGGCCGTCCCAAGCCAGCAGCTCTTTGATATGTCTGATACCCCAGTTGGAGACACCAATGGATCTGACAATCCCAGCATCCACAGCCTCCTGCAGGGCTTTCCACGTGCCCAAGCGATCGCTGGGAGAACAGCAGGGAGAATGCATCAACAGCAAATCAATGTATCCCAGCTGCTTCACCTTGTTGAAAGCTTCATCAATAGCCTTCTTGGCAAGCTCGTAGGTGAAGTCATCCTGCCACAGCTTAGTAGTATAGAAAACATCCTCCCGCTTGTTCTCGGGAGAAGACGCTATCCAGTTGGACACGCCCTCGCCTACCTCTTTTTCGTTGTAGTAGAGCTTGGCTGTATCAACATGGCGGTAGCCAACATTCAAGGCGTCCTCCACATTTTTAGCCGTCACAGGCCGGGGCATTTCCCAGGTCCCAAACCCAATGGTCGGCATGAGATAGCCGGAATTCAGCTTCAGAGCTTTGCTGACAGGAGCCATTGTTGCTTCAGTGTGTATTAGTCTATGGTATTCGTTAGCAAGAAAAGACTCTCAGAGGTCCCCAGTAAGTTGAACAGCCTCTCCTGTCAAAGGTGGATTCGCTATCATATTGACCCCATCCATCTCAACGGCTCGCCAACCCGAACCCCGTTTTTTCACTTACAATTGCCACTTCGAATGTCTCAGAAATGTTGCCGCTGTCAACTATATGAGCTCAGATTATGTCACTCTACTACGGCTACAGCCTTCTTCCTATCTCTTCCTTAATTGACGGCGCAGCAAAGTATCTCTCAGCCACTTATACCCCATCTTTCAAGCAATTGAGGCACCCAAACAACAGAAACCAGTTCCTTCCTTAATTCCTTATATTGCATCAACCTCTCGGCAATCAGTACTCTCTGTTCACACTCTTCCGGTTATTCGGCCGTCTTCGCTGCTTCGGGCACTGGTACGTAACCTGCCTAATGCGGCAATAGTTGCTAAATGCAGATGATAAGCAGGAAAGAGGTGCAGTTGCCCGAAATGGAATGTGTAAACGGATGGGATTTGATGTGAGGAAATGAAGAGATGAATCGCTGGAGAGATAAACAGTGAAGGAAAGGTGAGTAAAGGAATATTTGGAACTGAAAGTGTAAATGAAAGAGATATGGAGGGATGGGAAACGGGAAGGGGTGGGGAGATGGAGAGCTGGAGAGCTGGAGAGGAACGGAAGAGATGGTGAGGGACGGAAGAGGTGGGAAGGTCGGGATGATTGAAAGTGATTCGAGGAGGGAACGACGGGATTGAATGGAGCCACAACAGAAGGCTGGCGCAAGGGAGACTATGGTCTTAGTTTTGAGAGTGACAAAAACTTTTTGAGGTGTGGAGAAAGGTGCTCGAAAGATTGGCAAGCTTTGAATTGGAAGCTGATGTTGGGGTAGAGCTGGTTTTGGAGTTGTGGGACTTGACAGTTGAGAAGGCTGCAAACTTGTACTCAAATCATCTGCAGGGATAAAGAATAAGTAATGATGACAAATGTTTCAGGCAGTAATTGAGTTGAAAAGCCGGTGGGTGCCTATAAACAATAAGAGCTTTGAGGGTGTGTAAGAAAAGAGTCGGAAGATGTGTCGTTCTCACTTTGTCTTTTGTATCTCGTTGATGGGGATGTTTTCCACACTATACTGAGAATATGATGGCTCCAGAGAATGAATGTTTCACGATGATGTCCGGCCTGGTGCCCCATTTTGTTTTGTAGTATCTGATTTCACTACAACATAAACCGCCCACCCTATTGCGTACTTCCAGTGACTCCCATACTGCATTTCAATTACGTCGGCCATTGGCCAACTTATATATTACCATATATTAATTCCCACAACATAGAAATGACAAGGATGTGTAAGAAGAGGACCAAAAACAAAATCCAATTTTCCTGTTCAGCCTCTCAGTATCCTTCATTGATTACCCGCAACAGCCATTCAGGTTTGAACTAGGCAAAATCCCCGTAGATTCCAACAGCCCCAATGATAAAGCCAACCAGAGACAGAGCAGTACAGTACTTAAAAAGACGGTGTGCCTTATCAACTTTCAGGCACAGCTCTTCTGTCTTGATACCTCGCTCAACAGCAGCTTCTCCTGAGGGAGACTTACCTGGTGAGTCGCTGCCTCCGACCGAGTCCACCATCACGATGCTCGACTCGACATTCGGATACTCAGGTTTGCTGCTGGAAATAGCATTCACGGTGGAAAAGTCCAAACCAGATATCAAGTCCACATAGACGGGGAAAAGCTTGAGGTAGCCAATCGCAGAATTAGCTGTAACAGTGGCCAGGGCATACAGAAGATAAGGATGGTGTTTCTTGCCAGCAACAAAACCAAAAAGCAGCCCGCCAAAAGCAGTCACAGTAGCTTTGAGGAAAATCCGAAAGGACTTCTTGGACAGCGAGGAGATAATGCTGTACGCATCAGTGGTCGTTTTACCAGCAGAGCCACTGTAGATGATAATATCCTTCACAGTAGGAATGACGACTTTGCTGCACATGAGGAACGAACCAGACATCACCCCCAGGGCAAGAACGCCCATCACTTTCGGAGGAGCCGCGCAAAGCATTGTGGCTGTCTATATCTCAGTCTTTTCCTGCTTTCAGCAACCAACAGCCAGTCAATCAGCACAGTAGTTTATGACTGAACTTGAACCAATTAGGATACCAGCTTGACAATACAGATAGCGGCCTGCTTAAATGGAGATCTCAACTGTCTCTGAGTGTAACACGTATTCCAACAGATTGACCCTTCAGATGAAGATTTTTTCTCTCTTTTCCCTCAATCAACAAATATCCAACAATTTGAGCAAACTTGCCTGTGCTTTCTCCCACAACACCAACCACGAAACGTCAACCTCCTGAACAACAACTTGCGTTATCAGTCGACAAGCAAAAGAAAACGATAGTCGGCCGATCAGACAGGATGGAGGATGCGGAAATGCTGGAGAGGTTGGATGGTATCACCGGACAGTCAATTAACGTGATGAGATGGAAGGAGATGGGATGATGAGATGGGAAGATGAGATGGGATGGTGTAGTGTGTATGTCGTCTTTCCTGGGGGCATGCAGTTTATATATGAAGGTTGTGTCTTGTCATCCTTTTCAAATCAATAATAAGTTGAAATTTCTCTCTACAGATGTAGAAATGCTACATATTTGCCACTCCTGTTGGGTGAATCGGCCGTACTAAGCTTCCTGCAGCACCTACGGGACGCCAATGAAGCATCCAAGCTGGGAAGAAGGCGCGGAGAAGTGTGCCTCAATTCGTGTGATATCAGTTGAATTGATTTACTGAGATTACTATAGGTTGAGATGTATTGATAAAAGAATAATATTACAACAGATACTGACTGTGATTTGATCCTGGTCTCACAGGGTGGCGACTTCAGTCTCGTATACAGGTCGCCCCCCATCATGAGTATGGTATCCGGTATTCCCCGTTTGAGACTATCATCTCCGGAATCTTTTAGTGTCCCCGTAGATATAATTGATTATCTAATCTGTAATAAGCTGTTATTACGCGTTCTGGTCACGTGGCTGTCGCGTCCCGCCGGAGCCGGCGCGCGAAAGAGTAGGAAGTAAACAGAACATGAAGAAATCTATGAAATTTGAGAGCAGCCGAAGGTATTAGGGTATCAGTAAAGCTGAGTGTCGAGTTATCAGAGGCTTTCATCAATCTCTGTGGTATTTCTTGCTGACTCAGTCAACTCTTCCTACCTCAGAGCTCTTTCCAACAAATCCCTAAAGAGCCCCTCCGCTCATGCTGTGGATGCATCGGACTTCAAGCCGGCAATGGTGTTTCTAGGAACGCTTCCCACGAATGTGCGGAGACCATTCAAACCCCCTCGCATAGTCCGAGATGTTGCAGCAATTCCGTCGGAAAGGGACGAGAACCGGTCTGACGGAGACTCATCCGGAAAGCCCGCCAGCGTCACTGTTCACAGCAGTAACAACATTCCCACTACCTCTGCTTCTCCTCTAAGAATAGGTCATCCACAAAACACAGGACTGCCAAAACATCAACACTCTCACCCAAGGAAAGTTTTCTATGGAACTCGGGAACCTCCATCAAACAGCCAGAGCTCCAGCTCACCAGCCAAAAGACAGAGAGTCGATTCAGCCGACAGCTCGTCGCAGAACTCTCTTCCACCGCCAGAAAGGAAACCCATATCCTCTAACAACACGCTGAAGTATGAAATAATGTACCGCAAGCCCAGCACAAAGAAAAACAAAACATGGGATAACGACGGCATACTGATCGCGATTGCCGCTGCCTCGGATAAATTCGGCAAGGCTGTAGTGCGAAAATTGAATGGTGAAGTTGTCTCAAAGGGCAGATACGACAATCACGGACAGTTCCCAATTGGTGCCGAGTTCAAAGTGGGGAGTGTGGAAGTGCAAATTCAGCAGCTCCTAGAAGGTTCCGCCTTTCCAGCTTTCTGCCCTCCATCCCGTCCGGAACCCAATTCGGCTAATCCGAACTCTGCCCCGCTTTTACCCGAACCTCTTCCGCCTAAGAAAATACAAGGCCTGCCGATCCCCAAGAAACTGAAACCGACCCGCAACACTAGTCTGCATGACCCGGCGGCTCCGGACGCGTTTGTACTCCCGCGGCCCAAACTCACGTCCCCCGGAACTCGGATCCGCGATGTTGTGGTTGACCCGCTGCTGGCTAAACATCTCCGGACCCATCAAAAAGCCGGTGTAACTTTCCTCTACGAATGTGTTATGGGCATGCGGGCAAAGGACTGTCACGGGGCTCTTCTAGCCGACGAAATGGGCCTGGGGAAAACCCTCACTACAATTACACTTATTTGGACGCTGCTGAAACAGAATCCGATTCTGAATGAGCCGCCGGTGGCTAAGCGGGTGGTGATTGTCTGTCCTGTCACTCTCACTAAACAGTGGCGGCGGGAGTTCCGCAAATGGCTAGGGCCGGAAAGAGTGCATGTGTTTGTAGCCGACGGGAGTTCCGATGTGCGCTCCTTCACCCAGGGCAATGTCTATCAGGTGATGATCGTAGGGTTCGAGAAGCTGCTGAACGTGCATCAGACAATCAGCCAGGGCAACGCAAAGATAGATTTGGTGGTTGTGGACGAAGGCCATCGGCTGAAAAGTATGCGGAACAAAGCGGCAAAGGCGATTTTGTCCCTGGAAGCTGAGAAAAAAGTGCTGCTGACGGGCACGCCGATTCAGAACGATCTGGGAGAGTTTTTCTCGGTAATGGATTTCCTCAACCCGGGGTATCTGGGCCTGCCTGCCGAGTTCCGCAGGAAGTACGAAATGCCGATAATGAGGTCCCGAGACGTGGGCGCCTCTCCGGAACAGGTGCGGAAAGGTGCCGAGGCACTGGAAGCTTTGAGTGAATTAGCCGACGCGGTTGTTCTTCGGCATACTGCAGAGGAAAATCTCAAGCATCTGCCTCCCAGAAAGGACTATGTGGTGTTTATCAGGCCCACCCAGAGCCAAAAGAGGATATACAAACAGCTGTTACCCGACACAAGCTGTTTGGAGCCGGATGTGCCGATGAGCGAGCATTTGGTGCTTATTGGCACTCTGCAGAAGGTGTGCAATGCGCCCGCAATGGCTGCTGACCAGCTGCAGAAACGCGGGGTTGCCTCTTCCGTATCTCACGGAGTGTCCTCCAAAACCCTTTTCTTACTATCAATGCTGAAGACTCTGTATAAGTCTACGGACGAAAAGGTAATCATAGTTTCCCGGTTCACCAAAGTGCTGGATGCTCTGGAAACGGAAATGAACTCCTGCGGGTTCCCCATTGCCCGGCTGGACGGAGAAACGGATCATCAGAAACGGCAGGCGGCTGTCAAACTGTTCAACGAGGCTCCGAGGAAGAAATGCTTTGTGCTACTGCTGTCGGCCAAAAGCGGCGGAGTAGGGCTGAATCTCATTGGCGGCTCTCGGCTGTTTCTGTTTGATACCGACTGGAACCCGTCTGTGGATCTGCAGGCGATGGCCCGCATGCATCGGGAGGGCCAGACGAAACCGACTTTTATATACCGTTTGCTGACCAGTGGGACGGTGGAGGAGAAGATATTCCAGCGGCAGATCACGAAAAGCGGGCTGGCGTCCCAGCTGATGGGCCAGTCGCAGTCTGCAGGATCCTCGGCTAAGAAAGATAAAAATGAGTCAAACACTTTTAGCTATTCTGAGCTGAAGGACTTGTTTACGCTGTATGAGGACACAGTGTCAAACACTCACGATTTGCTGCAGTGTGACTGTTTGAAGGGTGATGCTGGGAACAAGTCTGGAGACGGCTCTTTGGGATCCTCAGGAGGGAGTTTGTCTATAGGCTGTGAGGACAATAATGGCAATGGCAACAACAGGGCAAACCAACAGAGCAGTGGGCTGTTCAATGGGTGGCTGCCGGCTTCGCAGGTGGAAGCAGTTCAGGATGCACAAGCAAAGGAAAGAAGCAAAAACGCCATGGACGCTTTGAGGCAGTTTAGGCATATTGATCCGAGTAGATTGGGTGATATGAAAGAATCAGGAAAAGGAGGAGGACAGAATAAGCAAAGAGCTGTGATTATTGATGAGGATGAAGCAACACCAGCTGGGGACGAAGAAGTGCAAGTGAAAACAGAGCCTTGTGCAGAGACAAATGCTAAGCTGTTTCTGACTCAGGAACCTGAGGACGATGGGCTTGACGGGTTTGTTGTGAGAGCTGATGAAGGCGAAGGTGTTGAGGGGAAAGACAAAGATGAGACAGGCGGTCCACTTGCCGATAAGATTTTGCAGCAGGTGCTGGTGGAAACAGCAGATCATGGCGTCAGTTTGGTATTTGAGAAGTGAAGGGTGGAGATGTTGTAGTTTAAGATTGTGATGAGCTTCATTTGCATACAGGGGTAGTCACTCCCGGCTGCTCCCTATTGAATCTACCCGAGATACCAATGAAGGTAGCAAGCATCTCTTATATCTGATATAAATATAAGAGATTTGAAGAACATATCAACCAAGAAGAGCGACTTCTGATAATGTTGATGATAATGGCATTAGAGAATCGTTTCTCCCCTACTGCTTCGGCATTCCTTCTCGCTTATTCAGTGGAGCTCCCAGGGCTGTGTTCGAGGATTTATACTCTAGATGAGGGGCATATAGATCTATGGATGATTGTTAAGATACCTCTCCTCAACGGAAGCATACCTCACACATATAGAGAGTGGATATACCTGATGCATTTTTCAGAATAGATGCTCATATCTCTTTGAGAAATCATATTTGATGAAGGTTTCTAGGAGAATGAATTATGGATGTGAGTCATCAGAGTAAGAAGCCACTTTTCCATGCTGCATCGATCCCGTGAGTCTGTAAGTACCAAAACATTGATAACAGGACAGCTGAAGGAAGGCATAAGGATGCATCCCGGTAACTCAGAAACCTCCGTTTCCGAGAATGCACTGTCCTGCTTCTAGAATACACTGTATGTTACCTCAGCAAATTCTGATACTCCCTCAATCAAATATCTCGCTCTCCTCTCCAACAACTTTTGTCCTTTAATCCCATCTTTGAGTCACCCCTAACTAACTCTTTCCATCTCTAAGTCTCCCCTAACTACCTCTTTTGAGTCCTCAGCCTCGCCTCTGCAGCTCTTGCCCGCTGCTCCCTCATCAGTCTCATTTTCACTTCATCGCTCACTCCTGCCATGTTAATAGCTGAGCTCACTCCTCCTGTACTGCCAGCCCCCACCACTCCCCTGTCTTTAAATCTCATTTTTGCCAGTTCCGCCTTTTGTTTTTCCTCCTCTTCCTCAAGAGCCTTTTTCATCTCCTCCTGCAGTTTCTGCTTATTCTCTTCCAAACTCCGTTTCTCCTCTTCTGCAAGACTCTTCTGCTCTTCCTGCAGCAGCCTATCAGCCTCCTCTTTGCTCAAAGGGGGTCCCACATGACTTTTGTTCCAGTTCCAGGCATTTTCCCCCAGTATCTGCCGTGCCTGGCGGAAGGCCAACTGGTTCTCTTTATTCCTGCAGAGCTGATATGCTGTTTTCCCGTTCTCATTGCAGATTTCAGGATTGGCTTTCAGCACTGTAAGCAGCGGAGTGATTATATACGGCGAGCCATGGGCAGCAGCGTACATTAAAGGGGTCGGAGTGGTTGGAAATGCTGCTGTTGGTTCCAGCAGGAAATTGCCGTCCAGCCTGTGTTTCTTGAAATACAGAACTAGCGGGGCTGTTTTGTTTCTCTTGCATAGTTTGATAAACTGCTGGGTGTGTTCTTCGTTTTCAGACATTTTAGGCTTCTGAGCCGTCCCCCGGTCTGCTGACTGAGAGTCCTTAGCTGCTAATGGCATGCCCTGATTCTGTCCTAAAGGCTTCCTCACCTTCTGCGGTATATCCAAAGTAGTAACATGAGTCAGCAGAGTCCACGATCTTTTCAGCTCGCTTGTTGTGGGTCTGGAAGTAGTGAACGGGAACCCCTTTATCCGTTCGTCGGCAGCAGCAATGGGAGCTCCTTCATATCCTATCAGCACTCTGCGGTTTGAGGCCCCGTTTGCCCGCACATAAATAGACTCTGCAGAGTGTATCAACTCGCGCCAGGAGTCCAGCAGCGCTCTCACGTCTTTCACCAAAGCAGCCTCGTTGTGTCTTCGGAGACTGGACCCTGCCGAGTTGGCCTTGCCATGGGCATTGTCGCTTGCCGATTGGGACCCGCCCTGCTTCCTTCGGGTGGTATAGCGATGGAACGTCTTGTGGGCAAGCAGAACTACTGGGTTGTTGGCGTCTTTGCCAGGGGTATGGGACACGACGGCTCCCGCAAAATGCCCGCCGCCAATCATCAAAAGAACCGAATGGCCAGTCACTTTCTCTTGCATACAGCGGAGAGACGCCACCGGGTCCTCCAGCGCCTGTTTGCTGAAAAGGGTTTTGAACACTCCGTAGCATTTTTTAGAAGGTAGAAGGCTACTTCTGAACAGAATGTAGGGCGTGTTTGATGCCAACACACTGGCGTAGGAGTCTTCTGCATTGGCAGACTGGAGGGCTAATGCGGACCGGTCTTTCTCGATTTCCTTTTCCAGCAGGGTTTCAAGCCTGTCGCCGTCGGACTCCTCCGAGGCTTCCGAGGCTTCCGTGTCGGTTTGTTCTCCCGTGTCGGACCCTTCCTGGTCGCTGGCTTCCGTGTCGGAGCTCAAATGGGTGGTTTTCAGTTGGGCTGTCAGGGCATGGAATTCCGCTTCCGAAACGGAGTCCAGACCGTCAAGTCTTCGTTTCATATTATACCTGTGGAGGGCTGACTTAAAATGGTTTCTGTAGTCATTTTTGCTAATTCCGGGTGCAAATTTGATTTGGCATTGGGCGCATTCTTTAGCTTCTGTAGAAGCTATAGGAATTGGAACTGGAGTACTCTGGGATGGAGATTCTGTTGAGGGAGTGGCGGCTGGAGTGTTGTTTTCGGGTTCGGGGGTGTTGCCGGCGGGCCCGTTGGCAATTGTGCCGTCTAAATGGAAGTATATTGGCTCCAGTGAGGAGATGAACAGATCGCTGAGAGCGTAAATGTACTGTCTTTCGCTTGTGGCTTTCTTGGGCCCAGCATTTGCCTTCTCCGGCCCAGGGGCGGCAGAGGGATTGTCGGCCATGGTTGCGGTGGTGATGACCCTCGCGTGTTTATGGAGTTAAAAGGGTAAAGTTGGGCAATGATTCTGTAAGAGAATTTAGCGAAAAGTCACGATGCTTTGGTTTTCGAAACAGAAGAGAGTGACTTGATTTATGTTGGCATCCCGTCGTTGGAAGCCCTCAGTGATTTTTCAGCCGGAGACATGTGATTACTCATTTAGGTAGCAGCGCAGAGATTATGCATATAATGTGTGGCACTCTTGCATGTAGATACATATAAGTGCATGGTGCTGGTTGTGCGTATTACGTAATCTTAATGAGTAGCTATCTGGAGAATGTCGACATGAGCCAGAGAATGCCAAATGTGACTGGCATTATTCAATATCGGAAGCTAAGAGACTCTGGAATGGTAGGAAAAGCTTCTACCGGCTTTAGAGCAAATCACAGATTGAATACCCAGAAACAGTCAGGGCGTGTTCAGGTTCTCATGGCGACAGATGATCTCCGAACTTTTTAAGAGCGGAAGGAGATGTGATGTTCAACATTGAATGTTGAGGATGATTTGAGTGAAATCCCTCAAGCTTGGACTTTCACAGAGCAGGGAATCAGTTTGAATCAATATTTGCAGGTTGAATTAGGGCTATAGACAGGGATTTTTACGTCCGAAAGACGTCATTTGCTTCCAACCCTATGGCACTCTTTCAAGAACCAGTCAATCTGGTCAGGGTCCATGAACGGATGAGTGCCATGGCCGAAGTTAATGATGTAGTTTTGTTTGCCTCCGCCAAAGTCAGAGATCATCTTTTCAACCTTTTTGGAGATGGTCTCCTTGCTGCCGTACATCACGCCAGGGTCAAGGTTGCCTTGTAGGGCAACTCTGCCGTTTGCTATTCTGACGGCCTCCTTAGGATCCCAAAGCCAGTCCAGCGAAACGATATCAAACCCGGACTCAGAAAGCCAGTCTAGCGCGTACCATGCACCCTTAGCAAAAACGACAACAGGGATCTTCTCTTCAATTTCTAGCTCCTTCAGTTTCAAGGGAAGTTTGGCGGCAATGTGGCGCAAGTAAGGCAACGAGAATGCTTTGAACTCATCAGGACCCAATTCACCAGCCCAAGACTCAAACACCTGCAGTATTTGTGCTCCAGCTTGAACCTGGAGGGCCAGGAAGTCCACAGCAACGTCAGCAATACGTTGCAGCAATTCATGGCTTTCAGTAGGGTACTTGTACAGCCATTCTTTGGCAAATCTGAACATTTTCGTGCCACCGCCTTCGATCATATACACCATTAGAGTCCAGGGCGCTCCACAGAAGCCGAAAAGAGGAACTCTACCATTCAGTTTTTCCCGGGTCAGGGTAATGGCTTTGAAAGCCCAGTCCAGCTCTTTGGCAACGTCCACATTTTTAGACAGTTTATCCAAGTCTCTTGGCTCTCTCAGAGGCTCAGGGAAATGAGGACCTACCTTGTCAAGCATCTCCACCTTCATGCCCATAGCTTGTGGGATCACCAGGATGTCGCTGAAAATAATGGCAGCATCCAAAAGGCCATTGAAATGCTCAATGGGTTGGATTGTAATCTCAGACGCGGTTTCGGCATCTCGGCAGACCTCAAAGAAGTCCTTATTGCCTTTCACCTTTTGGTATTCAGGCAGATATCGTCCTGCTTGACGCTAAAGTAGAGAAAGTTGGGTTAGGATAGGTTCAAACACCAGCTCTGAAACAGCAGTCACTAACCATAATCCAGATTGGAGGACGCTCCACTTTCTCGCCTGTAATTAAAAATGTTAGCTTTCAATCAGTAGACACATTTGCCGCTAATTGTTTCAATTTGGCAGCAGCTACAATTGCATCCCCCATTCAAATACATACCCCGCGCAACTCGGAGGATGAGATCATTTTTGAGAGGAGCAAAGTTGGGCATTGTTAGTACTGTTTGACTGTGTGTGTCTTCCCAACTAACAATTGCCACTGACTAAGTAAGATTGATAAGGGATCAAAGGCTACTTCAGAGCAAGTGAGTACTTCAGTATTCAGTCCACTCTTGACGGGATGCCCTTCGTACTATTCCGCTGAGATATCTCGGAGAAATATTGTAGATGGGATGTTTGGGCAGTTTCCGAAATGGACGAAGTATTCCGGAGAGCATAGGAGTTATTGTCTCCGGTATACAAGAGTATGTGGCACGTGATATGGGATCCTGACCGACCGATGCCGGCGCGACAGCAGGAGACGGTTTTTCCGCGGTTTCAAAGGGTTGCTAGTAATCTGATTGTAAAGATTACACTGGGGGTTTTGTTTGGCCTGAAAATGGCACGCTTTTCAATTCCTTGAAGTCAATGGGTGGTCCAAACTGAGCTGAAAATGGTGTACTTCTTTTCAGTTCATATGCATGGAAAACGCACTATCTCCGACAAGCCTCTAATGGGAGGAGAATAGAGACCAAGTTTGCTAGAATAGAGAAGCTTATGAGTCTACAGCAGCAGAGCCTTTGCCTTTATATTGATCACTCTACTATTTATGATATACTCAGTACAATTTCTCTTTCAACAATTCCTTAAAACCCCGCTTGAAGATCGCATCT